>VZTO01004544.1:104445-214101 GCA_013400615.1 Syrrhaptes paradoxus
GGGGGGGCTCTGGATCAGGGGGTGCAGGGACAGGACAAGGAGTAAGGGGTTTTAAGCTGAAAGAGGGGAGATTAGATCAGAATTTAGGAAGAAATGTTTTCCTGTGCGGGGGGGTGAGGCAGTGGCCCAGGTTGCCCAGAGAAGCTGTGGGTGCCCCATCCCTGGAGGGGTTCAAGGCCAGGCTGGATGAGGCTTTGGGCAACCTGGGCTAGTGGGAGGTGTCCCTGCCCATGGCAGGGGGGTGGCACTGGATGGGCTTTAGGGTCCCTTCCAACCCAAACCATTCTGTGATTCTATGAAATGAAGTTCCCTCCTGAACACTCAGTTCTCCTTTGGGAGCCTTCTTGACCATGGATCTCCTTTTCTTGCTCTAGCCTTCAGTGCCCTAGATTTCTCAGACTTTATAGACTGAGATTTGATCCCCGACTCACATCCAGGTAGCATACAGTGGCACAGCCCCAGAATTAATGTTCCCTGAACCAGTGGGAACTTCAGAGCATCTTCTTGCTTCATCCCTCATTCTCTCATGCTGCTGCACATTATTATTATTCCAGTAAAAAAAACCCAAACACCAAAAAAGTAGATTATTTCTCCAGGGTTACCAAGAGCAGAACAACACCAGGATAAAGGGGAAGAAGTCATGGCTCTGTCCTTCCCATCAACCGCTGCAACATTTGCAGCCTTCAGAATGTAATTTTTTTCCTACAACTTGTCCCCATCTTTGGGGACTGTTCAGGGAACCCCGCTGTTACCTACAACACTGATGTCAGTCTCTGGCTGTCTGGCTGACACCTTGCATTTGCCAAGAGAATATGAGCTGATGCATCAGGATGAATGAGTTCTGCACAGTGTTAAACGATTCAGATGAGAGGGAGAAATGCAAAGATGAGATAGGGCAACTGGCTTAGCTGAGGGCTGGAGACGAGGGTCACATTTGTTTGGTCTGTTCAGATGGGTGTTATTTCTGAGTAACAGTAATGTGTCTTTCCAGAACTTGCAGGCTCTGCCTTCACCTGGGCTTTTAAAGCTGCTTGAAAGTACAGGGAATGAATAAAGATGACCAAACTGAAAATTTCAATTCAGTTGGGCAGCAGTTGCAGAGGTTTTGTTTCCTGATGTCCCTGTTTTGCACATACTGCATGGCTGTTGGTAACTCAGGAGAGTAAAGGAAGAAAGTACCAAATCACACTGTTTCCCACTAGCTTTGCTTGGGGCCAAGCGCCAGGGTGATGGACTGGGGAGGATCCACTTGAGTTTGCTGCTCTGAGCTCTTCAGCATGTATGGAGACACACCTGTGTGCACAGAGGTTTGCAAACCCAGCCTGCACACACTGACTGGAGCTGCCTGGGGGGGCACATCTCCGTGCACCCAGGGCAGAAACCACCTCATGTGCCTCGCAGAGCTCCGCAGAGCAGGCAGAGCTTGCCTGATGCCTAGCACAGGGTGAGAGTCTGGGCAGAGCCCCTTCCATCACTGAAAAGGCAGCAGCTGGCCTGTCTCCAGAGCGAGCACTCCTCCTTCCGTGTCCAATTGTTCAGGAGGAAATCTATCAGTCTGGAGTTATTTATCTTCATCTAAACAATCCTACCACATTCTGTTGCTTAGTAGGTAAATTTAAGAGTTCATAGGTGACTATAATTCAAGCTCCAGCTAGGTCTATGAGCTCTTCGAGGCCGAGAGCTCTCCCACCAGTCTGCAGCAGAGCAGCGCTGGGTGTACAGCAGCAGGAAACATTCCTGACGCTCTGCAAACAGTCCCAGTCACCAGGTTTGCAAGGAAGAAAATGCAGGGAAAAGAGGTGATAAATATTAAACTCAGGCTAGGCTGTTCCCTGCGGATGAACTCGAGCGGTCCAGCGTAGACACATCTGGACTACCTCACCTGGAAGATCCAGCTTCCAAAGCACTGCTCTGGGGGTGCTCAGGTTGAACTCATCTGAGAGTCACCAGGGTCTATGCAAAGACCATCGCATCTGGGGAATGCCCAGGAAAGGAAGTTTCTGAGCTTTCAAGGTGGATATAATTCTCCCTGCCCAGTGACTCCCAGAGAAATCCGAGAACAACCTGCAGGAGATGTCCAGGATGCAGAGGCCCCAAGGGACCATGGTGATCACGGGGGGTAAATTTGGCTCAGTCCCCAAATCCACCCCATGGCTCCAGAATTTCACACAGCATGTGGTCAGGGTAGAGTGCACAAATTTCACCAGGACTCTGAATCTTCCTCAAAGGCTCCAGGCAATCAAGAAATGATTTCTCACTTCATAACCTGATCTCCCTCACAGTTCCCAGCCAGCACCTCATTTCTGGTCTGATTTTGTCTGCTTCCAGCATCTAGTGACTGAATCTTATGTTGTCTTTGTTAGCTAGACTGAAAGCCCCCAGCTATCAGAAATCTTTTCCCTCTGTAGAGACTTACAGCCTATGATCAATTTTCCTTTCAGGTTTTCTAAATAGATCCAAGTCCTTTTTCAAGCTTTCCTGAGCGCACATTTCTAGAATAGTTCTTTTTTGCACTGGGGCCAAGGTGGGGGATGCTCTGTGCCTGTTGCAGGTGATCATCAGGCAGATTTTCTTGTTTTCAGAAAGAACTCATCTGTGGAGGACCACAGAACTCCGACAGCAAACATACCACCGCACAGGTTATGAGCATTTGTGAGGTATAGGCAAGGCTATTTAAAATAAACCCATAAACAAGCCTCTCAAAAGTTCCTGTTTTTCCTCCTGCAATACTCCATAATGCAAGTTGAGGAACTGGTTCTGAATATTCATGGAGAAGCATAGATTAACTAATCCTTCTTCTCTCAAGTTAGGCTTTCTCTTTTCCCTCGCTTTTATCAGTCCTTCACTTGCTGTGCTTCATCTTGCAGTGATATTCTCTTATCTCAAACATGCAGGTAGCTAACTGACAAGTTTTCAGGCTGGAAGCTTGGTTCAGGCACCTGAGGGATGGAAGTAGAGCCAAGAGGCTCAGGCCCTGAAGACAAACTGTTGACTTGGATCACTCCAATGTGCCAGATTATGGTTTCCTTCACACCAAGGTAGATGTGCCATGCACAAGTGACTGCGGACTTGCAGCAGGGGCACGGCGTTTAGCTGGGCACCACTGCCCACGCGGCATCTGCGAATCCCTGTAGGTACATGTTCACATCTCAGAGTGTGCGTTTCCGTCTGCATTCATTTAAAGGCAGAGGCTTCCAACCTGCAAACATTGAAAATTACCAGCGGTTTTGCCATCTCTGAGCCTTCCTCCTCGGGTGGGATGTCATCTCCTCCAGTTTCTCTTGTTGCATATGTAGAGGCAGCAATTAGACACGTTCTCTCCAGCTAAGTAACAGATTTGTACAATGAATGTTTCCGGAGGTACCTGCTAGAGAAAGATGAAATATTTATAAGCTGAGAGGTGCTTAAAATTTCCCTTGAAAGCCTGTTCTTCATGGAAAGTGACACTTGCACTGTAATGAAGGGCTTGTCAGCTGAGAGAGTGCTCACCTATCTGGGTCTGTCCAGCAGGAGATTCTGTTCCTAGAGCATCTTCATAAAGCAAGGCTTCATTGCTAAGGCTGATAGATCATCTTGATAAACTACTGAGATGGAAATTTATGAAAAATCCCAGGGGATATATATATATGTGTGTGTACTCTGTGGGATACCTGAGAGTACAGCTATAACATGCTGAGCTTTGCCCCAGGTAAAGATGCCTAATGGGGGAGACAATTCCCAGGGAAAACAGTTTGTCTGAAGAGTCAGGCCCTAACATCTCTCAAGCTGTGAAAATTACCTGTGCTCCTGGATGAAACAGAAAACACACGAATTAAAATAGAATATCCTTGTCAAGTAGTGACTGAGGTGTATTATTGTGCTTATTGTCTTATACCTCTCTCCAAATCCAGAAATTTGCTTTCTGGCTGCACACTGTATTGGAATCAACTTTTTATTTCCTTAATATTCGCCAAAACAAAGTTTGGTTTCAAATTTTTTGAGAGATAGAAATCTCCCCATCTCCCAGGCAATGGCAAACCTGCTTCAGGAGTTGTGAGTACTTTAGAGTCGTCCAATAACCTGGGACACCCATGAAACATGCCACCAAGACTTGGATTTAGGCAGGCAACACTGGTGCTCAACTGATGCAGAAAACAGCTCTTAGGAAGTGTTTGCAGGTGGCAAGAAGGCATAATAAGTTTGACTGGATGTTGCCAGAGCATTCTTCTGTTCAAAAAGTGAAAGGAGAGCAAGCACTGGAAACACTAGCATTGGCAGAAAAGAACCCCAAAAAACGAAAAACCAAAACCAACCTTTTTTTTCTGTTATGAAAGGGAAAATAATCCTACATGTTTTGTTAGAGTTTTATTGCAAATCAAAATGTTCCCTAAGAACAACTGCTGTTTCTGAAGCATGGGAAGGCTCTTCCTTCAGAGGAAAGGCATCCAAAGAAGAGGTGGGAGAGGCGAGAAGAGAGCTGAGGGACAGTGGGAAGGATGCATCTGGAGCAGAGAGGATTACAGTGCAGATACAGTCCTGTCCAAACTCCAAAAGGCCTCTAAACATCCAAGTTCAGAAGCTTGCTGCCCTTAGCCAGGTTCACGTGCCACGGAGAAGGCTATCCTGTGGATGCTGGTGCCCGCAGTGTCTGTGCAGACAGCGTGCCGTGGTGCTCTGCAGCAGAGAGAGGCTGGAACGTGGGCCCCAGTGCTGCTGCAGGAGAGCTTGGCGAGGAGCCGAGCACACAGGGCTTAGTGAGGAATGCTGTGCAAACAGCTGGGACGCAGGCACTGCGCTGGGAGATTGCTGTTACTTTGCTGAACTAATACATTAAGAAGACGTCCATACAGTCAAGAAAGAGCGATTAAATATTGAATGGTTTGCTCGTATGCGTAACTGTGTGAAGAGCTCTCAAATCTCTGGGAGACAGGAGCCTGTCTATCACTAGCAAACTTTTCTTAGCAAGCATAAGAAATGGTGTTTGAGGATGCAGAGCACCAAGCCTTTTGAGCAGCATCAATTAGTTTTAAGCTAAATGGGTAGTCCTAGGAACATCAGAGGCAGGATTCAATATGCTTAAAGTGGGTGGGAGTTTATATGCCTTACAGAGCCAGGTTTTTTAAAAAATGAAGTGTAAAAAAAATCAGCAATATTTAATCTGCAGGGGCTGCACAGTATTTTCAACTTGGTCTCCTCCTCCTAGAAGTCATGCCAGACTATGTTCTAGAAACTTTTCTGTACAGAGCACTACAGGACCAAAACCCAGGTCCTTCAGGACATTCAAGTGCCCAGATTTACCTGAAGTGATGTGACTTAGCAGGAGGTGCTGCTCATGGGGTAATGCCAAGGCTGAGATGGTGGATCTGTGAGTCAGGGATTGAGAAATACTTGCTTGGTTCCTAAGTGTGCCTCTGGACCTTCTCTGCAGGGATGGTTGTTCAATCCCAGCCTTTTGCTGAGGTGACCCCAGTTGGTCAAGCTCTGGGGCTAACAAAAGTCTCCATGTGCTATGGAGCAGTGGAACTGGTGCTCCAAAAGGGCTCTGGAGCGCTGGGGTATGTGTAGAGCAGCAGACCCTGCTGTCGGACAAAACAACGTCCAGGTGCTGGGGACCAGCCTGGGGACCTGTTGGTGGTGTCTCACCCAGGGTGCCAGCAGATGGGAGTAGGGATTCCATCCCTGAAGGCCAGCTTTCAGTGCCTTCAGGTGGAGAGCACAGAAATCCACACCCAACATAGCAACCCCAGTCGTTGTGGGATTACCACAGAAGGGAATTTACACATTACGATACAATAGATCCTACACCTCTCGAGCCATGCATGTATGAGATCCATGAAGCCAAGAGGAAAGCAGGCAAGAAGAAGTGGCTCTGTAGCTCACTGTGCAGGGGCTCAGCCAGGAGGGGCACACCTGCTGCTGAGTCTCTGTTCTTGCATTTATTTCCAGCGTTTTTTTGTTTGTTCCTAAAGACCAGTTAACACAAAATCTGTGTGAGAAGAGTGCGTTGTAAACATGCAGGCCACACCAAGTTCACATCAACTCCTGTTACAGTCAGTGGAAGTATTCACACCGGCTCAGACAGGGACTGTGTAGGACATTATCTGAGTGCTGTTATTAATATGACATAGCTAATTAAAGTATATGCTAAACACTCTGCCACCCCCAGTGCTGCATGCAAGCTCTTGTAGCATGTGTGTCTCAGGATCAGACCTCCAGGATCTCTGACTCCTTCCTTCCGTTAAGAAATGGCTGGGGCTGCTTCAGAGAAATACCTGCCAGCGACAACGAGGGTGTCCCGGCATCCCAGTTTATCAGTACAAACGACAGTAATTACCTAGCTGCCTGTCAGTGTCTCTGCAAGAGAAACGATAATTTGCCCACATTAGTCCAAAATCAAAAACTGAAGAAGAAGTTGATGCAATGAAATGAGGCCTGGGCTGCAAAAGAGTGTGGAGCTGATGGGTCACATCAAGGGAAGGGACAGCATGCAAAGGGGTGAGAAGGTGGTGGGTCACGGGGGTCCTGCTGGTCTGGACTGGGGAAGAGGAGTATGAGAGAAGATCACCTCTTCTTTCTTAGGACTCCAGACTGCACAGCCCACACCTGTGGGTAGAAAGTTTGCCATGTCCTTGCAGAGGTTCTTTGCCCAAATCAAGTGGGATGGGGAAGAAGACAATTTTCTGTTCAAGTCCTCATGAGCAATTTGCTAGACATTGCTCAAAATTGCAACTCAGCACTCCATAAAAGGCAAAAATTAAAAAAAAATAAGTGTTTATAGAAACAGGAGATTTGGTGAGGGTTCCCAATTCATGGGCAATCTCAGCACTGCCAGCATTATGAATTGCACTGAGCAAAGAGGTGCAGGGTACTTCACTAATTTCTAATTTAAATCTCAGCTGCAAAATAGGCCAATTACCCTAAGAGGAGATGGAGAGCAATTATTCACTCCTTGCTTCAGAACAACCTAGTACATACCATTGTCACATCCTTATTTGGGCAGCTTTACTCTTCTCTAGGGAAAACAGACTGGCTGAATGTCTTCAACCTTTTCTCGTATAACCTATTTCCAGCCTCTGTTCATTCTCCTCTTTTCATTTTAGCTCTATTTTGTCTCTGTTGTTCTTACAGTGCACTGCCCAAGTGAGGATCATCTCCGTGACCAACCATGAAGATCCTCAGATCCTGCTGCTAAGTGGGGGTGAGTGGCAAAGCTTGCCCACCCCCTTTGTGGGATCCATTCCAATGCCCAGATCAGTCTCTGCAATGGTGCTGCCACTTTTTTAACCACGCTTCAGTTTGCTCATTTGTGATCCTTCTCACTTGCCCGTACCGCATTCCATCTAACTGGTTTTGCAACACCTTTCTAATTGAGTGATGTGTGGGCATCATCACCCCTCACCCCCAAGTTTATCCACAAAGCTGATACAAGATTTATTCAGTTGTCTCAATGTAGTTGTGTGGTGCTACTTCAGATTTGTTGGGTACTCAGGAGAACTGACAGTCATGATGTGGGGCTCAGAGGAGAGCAGAACCCTGCCAAACTGGCAGCTGGAGGCCAGATGGGATAACCTGGGGTATCTAAAATTGAACAGATGTCCATATTTAGGCATTTAGCTGTGTCTGATCAGTTCCATCATCTAAGCTGTTAATGAAAAGATTGAAACAAATAGCTGTCTCTTCAATGAAAATGTGTCACTAGAAAATGTGGTAAATTGTACAGCTTGTGCAAGTCTCTGTGAGGCCAGATAGCTGGAAAAGAAGTAAAAGATTGAATAGCGTTAGGAAATCTGGTCCTCACCTACAACAACACACGCTTACCACACAATAAACTTGTGTCCTCATTCTTGCAACAAAGATGAGTAATTTTATTATTCATTAAAAACAAAATGGCACCTTTATATATATATATATTAGGTATATATTTGAATGAGATAGAGAACATGTGATTCTTTCTAGATATGGGATTTTATGTATTTTCTATTTGTAAACCAGTATTAACATCTATTTAACAGAATTCTTGTATACTCTCTGTCTGGGTATTGGTCTGACTTTGTTGGTCTTCTTGAATGATAATTTCAAAAATTTTTCCATGAACTGGGTCCAGGACAGGTGCCTGAGGGACTTAAATCACTTTCCCTGCCTCAGAACAGATTCCTGGTATTAAATTCAAAGTCTAATATTTTTTAAGTTGTCCCTATGCTGTATGATTTCCTTTCAATCCTGTTTCCCTACTTATAGGAGACTCTCATGCCAGATTGTGTCAAAAGCCTTATGAAAGTCAAGGTATATCATATCTATCACTTTCTTCTGTTCATAGGCCAATGACCCCATTAAAGAAAGAGATTAGATTAGCTTGACATGATTTGTTCTTGACAAGTCCGTGTTGGCTGTTTCTTACCGCCTTTTATCCTCTAAGTGCTTATAAAGTGATTGTTTAATAATTTGCTCCCGTATTTTTTAGAAGACCAAAGTCAGGCTGGCTGGTCTGTAATTCCCCAGCTCTTGCCACATCTTGCCAATGAGAGCTGTAGGTTATGGGATACTTTCCTGTTCTTTGGGAAAAATAGCATCCATTTCTGCTTCATGATGTGTGAAAGCCTGAACTGTTGTAACCCGCTTTTGTAGCCTGAGCCCATTTTGTGCAAGACCCCACATTTGGAAACAGGGAGAATTGGGGGCCAGGGCATTTTCCACCTCCCTAGGGAGATGGCGCAGGACCCCACAGGAGTGCTGTGCAAGACCAGAAGCTCCTGGGAGGAAGTGGCTGTAAAAGACTGGTTGTAAAGCCTCCCAGCCTACTGGCCTTTCCCATTAACCCTGCAGGTTGAAGCTGTGCATCAGCCGCGCTGACATCTCCGGCATTTTGGAAACGGGAGGGCGGCGTGAAGCAAACAGCCTCTGCTATCAGGATCGATAGCTCAGCTGACTTTGTGCCAAATGAACTGTTGCTTTAATTCAGCCCCCTGCCCCAGCCATTTCATAACCAAAACACCACCCCAGCCGAACCCCCGGCTCGGCGCTGGACCCCCCGGCAGCGTCTCAACTGCAGCACAGCAAACGAGGTCTGATAAGCTGGTGTCTGCCTCGCTGACTTTGTCAAGCCGCTAGCTCTGGCAGCGAGACAATATTCTGCACTGCTAAAGGTGAAGTGTCCCTGAAAAATATTCCACTCCTGCAGACCGGCTGAGATGCTGTCAGTCAGAGGCAGGGGCAAGCCCTGTGATAGAGTTCACCAGCCACAGGAGGGGAGCTCATCTGTATTCAGCGAGTCCCTCATTGAAGGGAATTATGCAGGGAAGGAAAGTTTTCTCTCTTCCTCAGTGTTGTTTTCAACTTACAAGAAGAAATGTGGAGTTGGTACAGCCTTCAAGAAGGACTCGGGCTGGGGTGAATCACTGGATTTCACCCCACCAGTCCCCAACCCCACACTGGTTCCCACAGCCCTGCCAGCACCAAGAGTTACATCAAGACACATGGACATCCATCACTCCTGGGGTAGCCCAAATCTGGACTTGGCTGTGTTTGTGGAGGTCTTGGTGCCCTCTGTAGCTGAGTTAGAGTGGGGCGCAGCAACCCCAGCACTCACCAGTGGAGCTTTGCTGGCATCCAGGCTGCATCCCAGTCTAGGGGGCTGCCTGGGGATCTGCATGGGTGCAAGTTTGGCATGGAGCCATAGGAGCTGGGATTTCTGTCCATGGGGTTCCAGACGGACCACAGGGATGGTGAGACACTGCAACAGTCCCCATGTCCTTCACTTGAGGGGACAGTGAGTGGCATTTCAGGAAGGTGATCGATGTGTCACCCTCTCCAAGTGTTCCCCCTGACACAGACACACACACACAGAGTCAGGGCTGTTTTATGGCCAGATTTTCTTCCAGCTTTTCTTAATAGGGAAAAATAGCAAGTAGAGAGCTTCTGCAGTTGCTGGCAGAGATGGCAACTGATGAACAGATAATGAAGGCTTTATTCTCCATTTGTTTAGTTGTTAAGGAGGAAAAAAAATGAGCAAGGGCTTGTAGAGAATTGGTGACGTGCTTTTGGATGTATGATAAAATAGATGCTATCAAATTCCTCCTCAGAAGTTAATTTGCTGCAGCAGCCAATTGAAACAACAAAGCTCGGAGAACCCTTTTGTAAGTTATTTAGTCTCCAGGAAACACCTTGTGAGCCATATACAACCCTAACCCTTTTAATTGGTGCATGCAGTAAGCCTATGAGCTACAAAGACATTTGACTGGTTCATGCTGTAATCAAGTTTAGTCATCATTATGCAAAACTAATTAGCAAGTCAGAATCCTTTTTTTGTCATCACTAAAATATTGCTGCATTTAGAAATGAGATCCTCAAGATCTTCCCTTTCCCTGCCCTTTCCTGCTGCTATTCTGGAATTAAAGCTTCTCTTTCCATCACGACAAAGGATGTGGTGAATATAAAAAAAGTCTTCTGCAGCTCCTTCCTAAAATGTCAAAAACTGAAGAATGCTTGGGTTTCTTTCCCAATTATTCTGTTCTTGGAATTCATTATTGCAGCAAAAATTTGAGATGTTTTGAGCAGGTTTTTTGACTTCTGAAAAAACAAACTTAACTCTGCAATCTTTAGCAAGCAGAGTTTCCAATTTGCCAGAAATGTTTAATATTTCTGTTTCCAAAGTGGACTTAAGCAACATTGTTTGTTTGTTTGTTTGTTTTTTTTTCAGTTCCCATGAGCCAGAAGCATTGTGTAAACATTTTACAACATAAAAAAGAAAAAAAAGAGAAACAACCCTTCCAAAGTAAGATATACCCTCAGTTCCTGGTTAGTGTGTTTATCTTCCTTGCTGAGCACAGCGGTGGTTCCCCAGATTTGGGTACCCCCAGCAGATTGGTGTCTCAGCACCAGGAATTCCAGGAGCCCACCCCAGCCTGCAAGTTTCTGAAACCTGCCTCTGCAGCAGGGTCCTCGAAGCACAGCTGTGTAACAAAAAGCTGCATGCTGGTGAGAACTCACAGCCTGAGGTATTTCAGCTTACCTGCTCCATGAGACTGCTGTGCTCCAGGATCCTGAGTTCTGTATCATGAAATTCCATCAGGGTCTGTTTCCTGGATCCCTAATTCTGGAATGATCTGCCTTACAGGTGTGCTGAAAACGTGGGAGTATGGAAACCTCAGACGCTTTGCTTCTAAGCAGTGAGCCTGCCCAGCCTCTGCAGCCCCTGTGGTGTGATCTTTCTACCACAGGGCAATCCTGCTGCTGTTCTGTGTGGAGCTGAGGACTTCCCATGGATGGTTCTGGAGACCGTTTTGTTCTAGTGTGTCTTCCCACAGTAGCAGGGTCCATTGGTCCTACCCAATCTCCTCACTTCTTACTTTCCAAACTACTCCAGGATTTGCAAATTTTCTTCCTGTTAGCAGGTGTTGTCCTGGTAGCAGAGACCTTTCTCCCGTGTGGTTCCAATTACCAGAGACAATCACAGCGACAAAGGCAAGATGGTTCAGGATGCTCTGGGATCAGCCTCTGTCTCGTGGCCTCAGTCCAGGTATGGGTGAGTGTAGTCTGAGCATCTTTCTAACCAAGGATTTTTTTTTATTTTTTGGGGGGAGAGGGTGGAATAGAGGGAAGATAAAGGCTCACAGGATAATTCAGGTTAGACAGGATCACTGGAAGTCATCTACTCCAACTGCCTGCTCAAAGCAAGATCAGCTCTGAGGTCAAACCAGGTTTCTCAGGACTTTATCTAGCCTGGTTTTGAAAACCTCGAAGTCTGGAGCCCGCACAGCCTCTCTGGGAAACCTGCTTCCATGCTTGACTGTCCTCATTGTGAGAAAGTTTCTCCTTGGCTGTCTTGCAGAGACAGCCAACGTACCTTAGGGTGTACAAGCTCTGCTCTTGCCTCATGTAAGGAAGAACAGCGTTTTGGAGGGGGGAATTCTGGAGGACCTTGAGAAATCAGAGGGATGATCTGGAAAATACAGTAGGCAATTCAAGAAAGCAAGTGAGGAGTCTGCGTTTAGATGCGTAACGGCACCAAGGTAGAGTAGGGAATGACACACGGTACTGTGGAAGAGGACTTGGGTGTCATGAGCTGAGCATACTAATGTGAAAAGAGGCAAAGACCGTTCTGGTTATGTTCAGAGGAGAGCCTCAGGGGGCATGTGGGATCTGGTATGCAGTGTTGCAGTTCAAGAACGATGAATGAAAACATAGAACAGTGAGAATGAGAATTATTAGAGCTAACCTGCATAGAGAGGCTGAAATAATTGGAGTTATTTAGTCAAGAGAAGACTTAAGGAAAACATAATAGTCTGCAGTTACATAAAAGGTTTCTGTGAAGAGGAAGAGAATAATTTGTTCTGTATGTTCATTCTTCTTAGGAGATGGGGTAATTAAATCACAGTTAGAGAAATTCAGATTAGTTACTAAGAAACATCTTTCTAACATAAGGAGATTTAAGCAATTCTGTGTATTTTTCTTGGGTTCATTGTGGAGTTTCCATTGCTGGAGGCTTCCAGGAACAGGTTTATCTCCACATCATCACCTTTCCTGAATGCCGCAGAGCTTTCCTTGGGCCAGGGAGGTGGAGGAGGAGATCTCTTCAGATCTGTTCTAGTCCTATTTCCTATGGATTGGTCGTGCAGGCTAGTGCATCTTTTTCTAAAGTGTTCATACACCAGTTGCAACTCTAGAGATCTTAATATCTTTAACAACTGGATATTAATTCTCTTCTGCAAACAAGACGGATGGTTCTAAAGTACTTAGGTGCTTTAGAGAATGCTCTGCACCTCTCCAGGGGCTGCACTGTCCCTACACATTTGGTGTTCTAGAGGCTTCAGTCTCGTGATGCCATCCCCTTGGGTGCAGGCTCCAGTACAATCATGATTTGGATGAATCCAGGCTGTTGGCCAGCTCCCTGACAAGGGGTCAAACTCTGCTGTGGTGCAAGGTGTTGACTTTCATCAGAGCCACAACCAGCATAACCCAGCTGTCTAACAAGGCTGTTTATTTACCACTAAAATCTTTTGGGAAGTGTTTGCTGCACTGTAAAATATATTTAATCTTCTTTTATTCACTGAATCACTTAATATTCTTTGCTGCATTTTTCTTGGCACCGGTTGGGCAGCTGACCACCGTTCTCCTACCATGAAACAATTATTCTAGCATCACCCTGAGAGCCAAGGACAGACATGAATACATCTATAACCATGGAAGAGAAGAAAAGTAACCAAGGCAACTCATACAGCTCTGCAAAGTAACAAGGACTTTCAGTTCCCATTGCCTGTGCGTGGCAGTTGTAATAACTACTCTTTGTGGATTTGCTTTGGTGTCACACAAGGTAAGATTCAACTAATTCCTCTTTCTCAGAGAGTGCCTCTCAAAAAACCACATGTAGGCTGGACCAAAACGTCCATTCTCAGGATGGATTCAGACCCAAACCTCTTACATCTTTAATCAGCTGAGAATAGGTCCAACAAATGGGGCAGTAAATATGTATCTTCCTTTGACTGCAAAATAAATGACCTTAGCCAGGGCTCATGGCTCTTCTCTAAAATTCTGCCCAAGCAACAGAACTTGATTACCAGGATGGCTCATGGGGTGGCCAGGATAGGTTTCCACTGGAGGTGGTGGGAGTTTGGTGTGTTTGAAGAGAGACTGACATATTTCTTGTAGCCAGAGTTCCATGCATGAAAAAAAAGGACTGTCTAGGGGTCTCAGCAAAGGTCCTTTTCAGTAAAGCCTGGCTGCATTGATGCTGGAAGACAAGGTTCCACCACCAGCTCCGTGACCAAGCTTGAGGGAGGGGTGCAGTAAGAGTGTCTGCTTTCCTGGTTATAAAAAGGAATCTCATGATTCAGTGTGAAAAGGCTCTGAATACAGATTTATCTCTAAATCTGCCCTTATTGCTGCAGAATCCACCAACCCACAAATGCCATAAGAACTGCAGCTTGGCCACGTATTTTAAACATTGAGTTTCACAGGTTGCCTATTTCCCAGCATGCACTGATGTCAAACTTTTGATGTGAGATATCTAACGGGGAGAAGAATGGCATGTGTGAGATTTGCTTATGGTGCATTTTTTAGATTGCCATTAAACTGATCTATTGCTGGAACAAACAATAAAAAACTGATTAAAACTCAGCCCTTCATAAATTAAACATTGTTGTCTCTAGCTGGCAAGCCTGCCACTTGGCAGAAAGCTAGAACAATTGAACTTGGTGCAATGTGTATCTACAGAGTGACAGGCTGGGGGATTTATTCCTCTTCCACACCACATTACCAAATAAAAAGTACATTGGCAAAATCAGAAAACTCCTGAACCCTACTGGGCTAATGGCATTTGCAAAATACCTGTCCCAGGTGAGTTACTTTACAAGCAGATAAGCTATCAAACTGCCTGCTTGAAGGTTTGGGGCTTTTTATGAATACAGACATTTTAGTTAGGGTGATTTGTATTAACTGCACGTGTTCTGGTGGGTGCATACAACGACAGACGCTCATGCCTGGTGCACGGTATCCTGAAAGTCCTCTACAGCAGGAGTCTCTGGGCTGACCAGTGCAAGCACGGGAATAAATCAGAGCTCCTTTTCAACATAATTTCATTGTAAGGAAAGAAAGAGCAGGGGTAGGAAAGAGCTCTGAGAAGGTATAGTGATTTTGTTCCTGCTCTGATGGGAATAGTGTGTTGCATCCCCACGGGGAACATCACAGCTTCTGCTCTGTATTTGCATGTAGACTGAGCCTCAGGTAGCATGCGAGGGCTGATTTAAGCACAGCCCTTTCTCTCCTTTTGGTGTTCTCTTACTCCCACTCGAGCTCCTACTCTGGGAAGCACCAAGAAGAGAACGAGGTATTTGTCAAACTTGCCTTCTGTGCTTTTCCAGATGCCCAAAGGCAGCCAGCCCAGGGGTGTTGCAGACCCCACACCACTGCTGTCAGCCTTGACGTTTCTTCCAAGGGCAGTGCAGGAGGTATCCTTCTGCCTTGAAGGATCCCCTGAGCTTCAGTGTTGCCTGGTGATTGCCAGGGGCTCAATTCCCAGCTCAGCTCATGTGCCTGAGCCTTTTTACAATGTCCGTTCTTACTCACTCACTCCTCTTTCTGTAGGTCCTGCCATCAAGATTGTCTGTTAACCCGTGTCTCCCATAAGATGCTGCTTGCTTTGTCCTGTGGACTCCTGGGTATCCATTCAGAGTTATTATTGGCTCCTTTTCCAGGTGCTTTTCGGGCTGGTAAAGCACATAAGAAGATTAAGGCACTGGGAGCTGCTGGCAGGTGCTGCTGATGTGGTCAGCTGTGAGGAAATGAAAAATTTCACTTGGGTCTGTCCCTTGGACTCAAATATACCCAAGAATGGAAACTGATTTAAGATGCTCTTTCCCTGAACTAGCCAGAGCATGGATTGTACATACCTACCTTTAATGCCTTTGAGAAAGGACAGTTAAACTGGTGCACATGGGCTCGGTCTCTCTGTTAATCCCTCTCTTTCTTTATTTTGTTTCTTTTGCTGGTGGACTGTACTGATGCTCTGTGTCTCACTCCTGAACATCCTCCACATTTAATGGATGAACATGAGCTCAACGTGGGGCTTCTCTTCATTTTCAGGGTACAAAATAATGCTTGGTCTGTGTGTGGTGGGAACAGAGATCTTTAGTGGTTCTGTGGACTGCAAAGCTGATGGTGGCATGCAAGAAAAAGCTTCTGAGTAGTTTCCAAAATGCTCTGCCTTTGGATTGATGTGATCCTTCCTGATCAACAAAGACTGCTTTGTCTGGAGGCTTGTGAAGAATGGATCCTGGGGGAAAAAAGAAAAAAAAAACAATGGATAGCCACAAAAGGTGTACCTTAGAGGTATCTGGAACCAAATTCTTCAGTGACACTGAAGAACAGAAGTTTAACTCTCAGTGGGAGTAGCACTCGCGTGAGTGGGGAGTGGAAATGGGATTTTGGTGCTTGCTGGTAAAGAGGCTTTAAACCCAGAAACGTTCATTATCAGCATCTCAACCTGTTTAAGCAAATTAAAACAGCTTAAGCAGCAATTGCTGAACAGTTTTTCAAACTCTAGTGTGGCATCTTCATGCATGCAGGCTCAGTTTAGAAAATAAACTGTTGCCCAGTGCCACTTTGTCCCCATGTCATTTTTCCAAGAGATCCAATAGCTGCAAACTGGAGCCAGAGATATTCAGTCATAGGCTGGGTGCACTTTTGGTGGGAGCTGAGGTAGATACCAGAGACACCTTTTCAAACCAAATGGCACTTCTGAAGTAGGATATTGATAAATAGTGCAGTCTCACTTTTAAAATCTGAACCTTATTTGTGTTTGAAATTTGTTTCGTGTTTTTTTTCCAGTCACAAGATCTTATGGATCTTTTTCCTGCTAAAGAGGGCTCTTTAGCTGGACACCTAAGGACTCCTGTTTCACCAACCTACCGTCAACTTCTGGGTGCTATGTTAACAGCATTACATAATGTTACAGGCTGTAAGGACAAAGAAATCTTTGATGTCTAATCCACGTCCCTATGAGCACATTAAGGTGGCACAGTGGAGGACCCACTGTGAAAATCACCTTCCTCAGCCAAGGTGAGTTTCTTCCTAGGAAAAAATGTTTTCCTGTGCGGGGGGTGAGGCAGTGGCCCCGGTTGTCCAGAGAAGCTGTGGATGCCCCATCCCTGGAGGGGTTCAAGGCCAGGCTGGATGAGGCTTTGGGCAACCTGGGCTAGTGGGAGGTGTCCCTGCCCATGGCAGGGGGTGGCACTGGATGGGCTTTAAGGTCCCTTCCAACCCAAACCCTTCTGTGATTCTGTGACTCTTCAAGCACCACTCTATGCAGCACTAGCCTTGGAACCAGCATTGGTGCATCTCCTAAGTTGTGACCTCTTGTCTGCTGCTTCTCCAGATACAATAGCTGTAGAGTAGAAAGCATGTTGGATCTAAAAGAAGTGGGTTTTCTATTGCATACATAAAGCATGGGAAAGCACACAAACCCAGTGGAGCCACTCTAATGGGAACAGTGAGAGAAGACAGAAAGGAAAGTACTATAAGAAGCAGCATCTGCTCTCCAGACAATATTCAAGGAGAGAAAATACGCCTAGTTTAAAAAATTTACTCCTGTCATGCCTGCCAGTAAAGTGAACATTAAGGGCTAAAGGAAATCCTGGCACCTCTTTATCTGTCCCTGGACTCCTCTGCAAAACTGAAACTGGATTGCAAATCTGTCCATCAGCTTCAAATTAAAGCAAATAATTTCCAGACTGGGCTTGAGAAAGGACTTGGTGAGATGATTGTGCATGGTGGGACTAATAGCAGAACTGAGGTGCCCAGGCATAATGTGTGAGATGTGCTCTGGATCATGATGGTTATAACCAAGACGTTCTTGGGAACCACGGACATAACTGATTCTGACCACGCAGACACTCTGAATCTGTATTCTCCTAGTGCTGGCGCAGACAGGCTGTTGTGTAAGCCTGCCAGATTGAGAGTGCCTTGCAACCTGTGCAGAGCTGCTCTGGATGCGTGCTCAAAATCTGTCTGTCTGGGAAAGGGGAGTCCTGTCTCTTGGCTTCATCTGGCTTCTCTCAGCACAGAAGCAAGGTGTGTGCACAGGGTCAGGCTCCACATCTGGGGCTGCTAGTGGTGCCAGTTCTTCCCCTTGTCTGCAGTTGCTCCATCTGAGGCAGAAATACCCCACTTGCCCTCCCCTTGACATTGGTGGTGCAGCGCACCATCAGAGATCCAGCTGCGGGTCATTTGATCAGCCACTGTCTAGCCTTGGTATAAGGTTACATCTGTGCTAATAAAGAGACCTTAAAATTTGTGTCCTTGCGTCTTTTCCCTTCTTCTGTGCAATTTCTTTTCCAACCTTGATGCTATCTGTCTGCAGTTAAATAGCTCCAGTCTAAAGGACACCTCCTCGGTATTGATTCTGACTGCTTAAACTTTGTTATTTCATTCAATCTTTCCCTCAATACTGTACCACACATGGGCAGCCTGGGCTGGGTATTCAGTCTTCAGCTATTATTGGTTTGGTGTTAAATGATCTGTTTCAACATGAAACACACACAATATTCATCTTAATTTTTAGAAGCTAAAGAAGTATATAAGTAGATGACATTTCAATCAATTAGGCTGGCTCCTCTTTTTTCCCCAAATTAGCTTTCTACAAAGGTCTTCTGCAGCATGAGAAGCAATGATGTCTTTAGGAAGAGAGAGGAGGAACTTGGAATAGAAACCATGTCCCCAAACATCCCCTGGCTGGCCTGGGACGTCAGTAAGTGGCTGGTACCCAAAGCAGGATGGTCCTCAGCTCATTTCTGGACACATAGGCACACTCCTGCACAGGAGCATCTGGTCTCTGAGACTCCAGGCAGGTACAATTTGGCCGTGATTTTCATGTAGAGAATTGGGAAGGCTTTATAGAGCTTTTTTCACTGAGTCAGGAGTGTTTTTTTAGGATTAGCTGGTGAAAAGGGGCAGCAGTGCTGCAGAGATGGAACTACCACCACCTTGGTCCTTGCTCTGGGTCTAGCAGTGCTGAAGCTCTGGTGAAAAGGACAGATCTAATGTCCAGGTGTCAGGGTGGCTGGAAAGGCTGTGCTGTGGTGTCAGGCTCCTCCAGTGGCTGTCACCCAAACTGGGTCGGAGTGGCACCACTTCATGCTGTCCAGCGCCTGCTGTGCTCACCTCCAAGGACAGTGACATTGGGCCCTTCCTCCAAGCTCCAGCCCGGTGGGTGTGCAGGATCGTGCCCATTCATGCACAGCAGCCCAGAACGGCTGAACAGGCTGGGAGATGGCTTCTGGAGCCAAGTAGATATTTGCACAGAAACATGTCATATTGATTGGAAGCATCTGGGCTTTGCATAATGAAAAACATAGAAGTGGGGAAAACAACAAAACCTGTAAATCTTCTTCCTTCCATCAGAAAATCAAAGGTGTGTTTATCCAGTCCCACTTTTTCATTGCCTCTGCTCCAGTCACTAGGGGAGAACAGAGCCTGCGCAAACCTTGACCCGGTCCATCCATTGCCTGGCTGTCCCTGCTCTCCTGTGGCTGCTGTCTTGCAGCTCTGCTCTTCACTGACAGCCCTCCCCTGTTCCGAGACAGGTGGATGTGTTAATCATCCAGTTCATTAGCCAGTGCCTTCCCGTGGGGTCGGGGTAAAGTGCAAGCCCGTATATCTTAGCCTCACTGTGCTGACAGCTCTCTCCTTCACAGATAGAAGGCAGTCAGCTGATGCAACTTTGAACCGTCAATAAGTCTGCTCTGAATCACTGCCTTGTCCCCTGCCCCACCAACCCCTGGTCAGTCAGGAAGAAAAGGCAATGCTTGGCGTAAACCGCTCATCCTGAAAAGTCTTTCTGCACTTATGCATGCCCTGGACACCTGTCTGTGCTCCTCCTCTCTCAGCTCCTGCAGGTGACAGCAGACGCCCCAGCCGTGGCCATGGTCAAACTCCGTACATGAGGGACATGAGATGTGCCTACACCATGGAGCAAGGCTTCGGGAACCTTCTGCTTCTGGAGAGGCCCCTACAAGTCACACACTCAGTGACTAGAAATAGGCACCACCCAGAGCGTCTCTCAGCCCATCCCAAGGCTGATGTGATCTCTCCCCAGGGACCAAAGTGGTGACAGTGACTGCAGACAGTGTGCCGAGGGCTAGTGAGATGTGCTTCACCCTCACATACATCGATACGCTGCAGCGGACCTCCTTTCAGATTATTTCTACAATACCGTGAAGCAGTTACGAACTCCGCCGCAGGGATTTCTGTACCACAGCCTGTGCCACGGGGCCGTGTCTGCACCCTGTGTGCTGTGTCAGTGAGAGCACGGGCTTTGTACACACGTGATGATTGTTGCATGTTTGCTTGCTGGTCATTGCAGAGAAGCATATGAAAATGCTTTGTTCATTAAGAAACACAGTTCAGGACCTTACTGCTATTGTCTGCACAAAGATGATCAGAGGCTGGAGCACCTCTCCTGTGAGGAAAGGTTGAGGGAACTGGGCTTGTTCAGCTTGGAGAAGAGAAGGCTCCGGGGAGACCTCGTTGCAGCCTTCCAGGGAAGGGAGCCTACGAACAGGAGGGGGAGAGACTGTTACAGGGGCTGATAGTGACAGGATGAGGGGGAATGGTTTTAAACTAGGAGAGGGGAGATTTAGGTTGGATATGAGGTGGAAATTTTTCACTGTGCCGGGGCTGAGGCAGTGGCCCAGGTTGCCCAGAGAAGCTGTGGATGCCCCATCCCTGGAGGGGTCCAAGGCCAGGCTGGATGGGGCCCTGGGCAGTGGCTCGAGTGGTTGGCACCCCTGCCCGCAGCAGGGGGTTGGAACTAGATGATCTTTGAGGTCCTTTTCAACCCAGGCCATTCTAGGATTCTCAGTAAGAAAAGTATTATCTAATCAATTTAGATTTTTGCCTGGGGTGTTTGGTTAGACAGATTTCAGACTCAGAATGACTAGCCCATGGGTCGGTTTGAAAGCATACTCCTTGTCAGTTGAGCAATGGCATTGTTTGGGAAGGGGAAGGTGGTTTATGCACCCATAGCAGATAACAGATTTTTTATGTAACAAGCTATTATGATCAACTTTTAAGCTAATAAAGAATTGTACTAAACTGTGAAATTTTGGATGTCACAAATATCTTTGGCCAGCATCAATAATTATCCAGGAAATCTCTTGTTGATTCAAGTGTATTGAAATAATTTCTGAAAAATACTGCAGGGCTTGAGCCGTGAAGGTAGCTTGAATGCAGCTCCAGAACAGAGGCAGAACTCGAGCGTTATAAGGAAGGAGAGCTGAAGGTTTATCTTAATGTTTGAAAACCTTGCTGTCAGCTGGAGAAAGTCAGGGAGCTGGGGTGGGAGGGAGATGCTTCAGCCTCATCCCCTAAACTTCACCAGAAATGTGGAGGCAGGTTGGGAGCAGTACAGCTGGAAATGTTGGCGACGGCAGGGATGACCACATGAGGCCAAATTTGTGCTGGTACATATAATGGCTTTTCTGTATCCAGAAGACAGCATGTGGAAGAGGAACAGAAGTTTTGACTTTACTATTAAAGGAACCAGCTAGACACGAATCTCAGAAAAGCTGTCAGTCAGGAGGGGACCAACTCTTGATATCAAATTTACACGCAAAATAAAAAGAGAGAATTATAAACTGGCATTTCAGGCCAAGTTGTCATTTGCCATTGACAGTGACAAGAAAAAAATTCAAGTTGAATCTTAAATATGCAGAGCTGGCAATTTCAGAGCTAAAGTTCTAATCATGTCTCGATTCTGTAATTTGTGTGTTGAGTCTTTTGTAACATAAGCTCGGAATGTCACGCATCAGGGCAGACCATGTGCAAACCTAAATTGCATGTATCTAAGCTTTAATCAAAGCTAGGTGAAGCAATATGCCATCTGCACATGTCCTGTGTCTCAGGATGGAGACACACAGCATCAGTGCTGAAGCCTCCACTGGTCTGGAAAAGATCCAGCAAACTCTTGGAAGAAAAGCCAGTTAAGACTATAAACAGGTAGGAATTCCCTGCGCCACAAGAGATTTTCTCTGAGGAATTATCATTATATGCCTGCTCTGTTCCTGTAATCTTCTGCTGTGGGCTATGATTGGTGACAGGAGGCTCAGGTAAATGAGCCTGTGCGTGACCGAGCACAACCCCTGTGAGCTGAGCTCATCAGGCACGCGAACGTGACAGTGCACGGAGATGCTGCGCTGCAAGGAGCAATTTCAGTGTGACGGCTGGAGCTGTGCCTGCTGCCCAAATGCACAGATATAAATTAGAGTTAACTCCCCCGGCTGTGGGAGCTACCTTGGATTTACACTAAAATCAGGTGTTAAGGTGAGAGACTGCTCTTTCCTGCTTAAGCCGGGTTCACATATTTCAAGGGGCTACGAACAGAAAGAGAAAAAGATGTTTAATAGCTACTAGACATACTACTTACCCTGCATATTTATTTTGCCTGCATGAATCCATTATGCCAAAATTAAAAATCTTTTCTAAATTATTAATAATCTGAAATGTTTATGAAAATACAGAACAAATAAACATGACAATCACTGTGATTCAGATGAAAGAAATAGTAATGATAATCCTTACATATTTGCATATGGGAAATGAAGAATTTTGAATTAATGAGATTTATCCTTCTCTCTGGCCATTTTAGTGGAATATTTTTTAAAAATCTATTAAACTTGAGATTTCCACATAAAACAATACAAAAGACTACAAGAAAAAAGATATTAGAGTCAATCTATTCTTCATGCTAGTCACAAAATCAATTGCATTTATTGTTCAGAAAAATTAAAAACCTTTCTACATTTTATTAAAGTGCACATCGCAACCATATAGGGAGATAAATAATTGATACACTCCAAATGCATCACCTACAAAATATTTATTGTCAAAAAATAACTGTTTTATCACCCATTTTCTTCAATAGCAGTGCTATGCCGCTATGGTTTTTACAACTTTAATGGTGTTTTTTTATCAGGTAAACATGCCAGCTGCTTATTATTTCATTGTGCTTAACATTATTTTATAACAAACCATCAAATTTGCTGAAGAGAAAACCCATTATCTGAGGAAAACAGTTGTACACTAACAGGTATAGCAATTTGGTTCTCTTAGCGTGATAGCACTTCAGCATCTCCACATCAAGCAGTGTATTTTTGCTGTGTTGAAGAGTCTGTTGCTCTTTAAATCATGCCTGGATCTCTGTCGAGAGGATTTGTTTAAATCCTCCCGAAGCGGAACTGTGGGGCCTGGTGAGTTCCTCGCTGTGAAACGCAAAGGTCAGAGGTGTCCCTTTTGGGCAGCCAACGGAGGATGTACACACAGCTCAGCACAGGCAGCCGAGAGCGGTGGAGCTCATTTGCAGAAGGGGCAGAAGGATGCTCCCGCTCCCCAGATGTTCTCAGGTCTCCTGTGTCCAACTCCTCTCGCAGGCAGTGGGAGATGTGGCTTCCTGCCCTCTCCGAACGCAGACATCAGGCCTTGAGTGGGGTGGAGAGATGAAGTGACAGCCCCGCGTGGTGCCTGGACAAGCAGATCATGGTAAGCACTGCTAGGAGCCCCAGCAGCAGATCTCAGGGTCGTTCTGAGATGCTGTCTCAGAGCTCTCTGTCTGCAGTCCTACATCACTCAAGTCCTCCCAACAGCCAGCCTAATCTGTATTTTCCTTTATCTTGCTCCACTAACTTGCCCGTAACTCCTTTGCTGGGCAGGCGTGCCAGCTGTCCTGGAGTCAGTAGCAACACTGCCTAGGCTTTGTATTTGTCCTTGTGCAGAGTGCCCATGGAGTTTGTGACATGGTCTTCACGCAGGCTCCTTCCTCTCCCGCTGCTTGCGCTGTGGTTGAGCGGGGAAGTGCTGTGACAGACTTACCAGCGTTCGGAATTCACACGCTTTTCTTAGCACATCTACACCACCACACCGCACTACCTTATAGATATTAATCCTTCCACCATCCCGTTGCTGTTGCCCACAGCTGAACATGGGAAAGAAAACCCCAGAGAAATCATGGCATCTAGAAGAGCGCAGACCTGAATGGTTTGGGCAGGTCATGCCTTGATCTAAGGTCTTCCAAGTTCCCTGGGGATGTAGTAATATTTCCTTGGTAATGCTCTTAATATAATCTTGTTAATATTTAGTTTCTTAAGAGATCAAAGGGATTGTAAGGGATTCCTGGTCCCTGAGCCCAGTCCCTGGCTTTTGGAAAGCTGCCGTTACTCTTCTGGTTAGGAAATTTTTGTTGGCTAAACTACCCGTATTCATCAACAATTTGTTCACAATTGCTTTTATGGTTTTTTTCTGTTTAAAAATTCCAGCATTAAAGGTTATGTTTGAGAAAGAAATGCTGCAGTTATAATTTGCTATGTCTCTGAAGGGTTTAATAACAGCAGAGTTTAGACTCCTGAATGCACTTATTAAAGAGCTAAATCTTACATTGTGAGAAGCTATGGCATGTTTATTGGATGCAACACCCAATTAATAAGTAATTAATAGTTCAGCAGAGCTTAGTGTATTGAAGTGACTTTTGAGGAACGGGATGGAGAATCATTTCCTGGCATCAGGAAATGCAGGAATACAATGAAAATCACTAAGCGTCACTTGGGGTTCGACTTTACAGAGGGTACTAAGGGCACAGAGGTAAAGTTTCTGCTGCCATTCAAATAAAATGAGAAGAGGGAAAGATCTGTAGCTGTGATAATGGAGAAGCAGAGATGAGATTAAGGGCAGGTTCAGGCAGTATGCAAAATGAAGCAAGTACTTGTGTTCAAACGATGTAGCAATTACTCACCGTGGGTTGGCCAAAGGGAACAAAGTCGTGGGTGTGAGAAGAGGTCACAACTCAAGTGAGAGCAAATCTCAGAGTAACTGAGATAATGAACTCCGGAGAAAGGGACTCGGTAACCTCCATCCAGAATTTGGAATGACTTAGCATGCCAAGCCACACTTCCTGCAGCAAATGCATTCAGTAATTTATCAGGTTTGGGGTGACTGGGTATGACTGCAGAGTAACAAGTGTAGTACCTATATCTGAAACAGAAAAAAAAGTGCCTCTGGCTTGTTATTGTGACCTGAGTGTTAATAAAAGCTGTAGGATAAAGGTAGAACGAAAAATATCAAAACCAGTTAAGTGAATGGCAAATGAAATTACATCTATCATGGTCTGCCACTGATAAATTGTGCCAGAATAATTCCATGTATTTCTGTGATAAGAAAACTGATTCCCTAGGTGAAAGAATTAAGGATGCCTCCCCAGAGATATTACTAGGAGTGGAAGCAAACCATCTTCTGCAGCAGCAAGATGTGGCGCATCCACCTTTCTAATTCAAAGCAGAGAGTTTCTATTTCACATGTCCATGGCTCCAAATAAAGGCAGGCTGAGGCCTCATTTGGAACTTTGCAAATTAAATGCCTTCAGGTTGAGAAGAATCACATTGGTTCACTGCCTTCATTACAGCAAGAACATTTTTTTGGCACTCCCAGAAAAATAAGCAAATAATTAAAACTGATCCTCCTATTCAGACAATTGCTTGATACACGAAAGGCTCTTGACTTCCTAAATCATACAGGTCCTTACCAGCAGCGGGCATCTCCCTTTGGGCACTGCTGTGATGCTGAGAACATTTGCCAAGAACCTAGTGAAAAAAAGACTATTTATGCTGGCTTTAGCAATATAAATTTGTTATTTGTAGCCCTTATTATTTGGCTAGTATAAAACAAGCTTCTGTACACATAGAATCATAGAATCATTAAGGTTGGAAAAGACCTCAAGGACCATCAAGTCCAACTGTCAACCCCAGCTCTCCATTTCCCAGGGCAGTGGGGAATCAGGACACCTCGGATAACAAAATGCAAGGGTGACAGCAGCACACTGAGAACTTGATGCAGAGCTACTCAGGCACATGGGACCCACACTGCAGAGTCAAATCAGTGCATTTGCATGTTCCCCACAATTTGCGGCTCGTAGGGCACTAATGGCCTTAACCACAGTATCTATATGTTTGCAGCACACCAAATCTGCACCAGTAACCTTGCCCAGAGACAAGGGGGCATGCTGCAGAAACACCAGTCACTGCTTTTTCCTCTTGGTCCTGGGGAGACTCCTATCTCCTTCCTGGGCTCCTCTGGCTCGGTCTGAGACGTGATGTTGGGCTAGACACAGCAGCACTGTGCTGAGAAACACCAGCTGTCCTGAATGAAGATGGGTATTGTCCATGGTGAAGGAAAACAGAATGATTTGGAACAGAGCTATGCCTGGAAGCACTGTGGCCAGCCTAACGCTAACAGCATAGGTAATATATAACATGGATTACCTGCCTATGGATAAGAGAGTTGCTATATATATATATAAAGTAAGTTTTTTAAATGCAGCCAAAACAAAATGTTTAGGTAGTGTCAAAATGAAATATTCAGGGCATTTTTCTAACCTGCTTTGTAACTCAAGTTAAGGCAAAATATAATTTTGGAATCTTGAAATTTCCTGAAGGATAGCAATTTCAGTTTTATACCAGCTGTACCAGTACAGTTTCCACCCTGTGTTTTGTGTCTCAACTCAGGGTTGATTTAAAGCAGACCTTTAGAAAGGAGACATGCAATTTAAGTTTAAAGACTCCCATTGATCCACCACATGCTTCATCGAGTTACTGCTGAAAATGTATACCTTATCTCTAATCATTCCATCCCGTTCTGTATTAAAGGGCAGTCCATGTTCAGACAGACAGAGAAGGTCTGTGTATGTCAAAGGAAATGATTTCGCTATGAAATAATGTGATTTGGGAAAGCAACTTTTGCTTCAAATGATTTTTGGTACACTTTTAACTTCAAAAACTCCTTTTGGTCGAATCTCATCATTGACAATGCCATTAATCCTGATTATTGTTAGATATTGAATGTTATTTCTAATGAAAATTTTCATTGTCTTTGAAGCTGCACTTTTCTCCTTCCTAGCACCAAAATAATCACGCTAGGGCTTAGAGTTCAGAGCAGTGGTCTGTCATACTATATAGCTCTTGGATATCGTTACCAAGTTATTTGATAATTACTTCCTAATACGTTTTGAATCCTTTGTTAAAATCATTCATTTAAAGTTCATAAAACTGTCATACAAACCATGTTCTTTAATGTCTTTAAGTTCCATTTTCATGAATAAAACATATACACATTTAAGAGTCCTCCAGTCTGTACTTGAAAACAATTAGAAATTCAACAAGTTCTTTAAAAGTATGATCTGAGTAACTGTTCAATTAAAGTGAGTTTGCCACTGCTACTAGTTCTCCTGGATTTCTTCTTGATGTTTTCATGCATTGCAACTCTGTCATGCTTTTACCCTGGCTGTCAATGAACACCACCAGAAGAGTAAAAGTAAGAAAACTCGTGGGTGGAGATACAGGCAGTTTAATAGGTAAAGCAAAAGCCATGTGCACAAGCAAAGCAAAACAAGGAATCCATTCCCTACTTCCCATCGGCAGGCAGGTGTTCAGCCATTTCCAGGAAAGCAGGGGTCCATCACGTGTAACCATTACTTGGGAAGACAAACACCGTAACTCCGGATGTTCCCCCTCTTCCTTCTTCCCCCAGCTTTATATGCTGAGTATGACTTCATATGGTCTGGAGTATCCCTTTGGTCAGTTGGGGTCAGCTGTCCTAGCCTTGTCCCCTCACAACTTCTTGTGCACCCCCATCTCTGTGTTATCAACACTGTGTCCAGCACAAATCCAGAACATAGCCCTGTACTATCTACAATGAAGAAAATTAACTCTATCCCAGCCCAAACCAGCACCAACCTCTCAAATCCCATGAGCAGGAACCTCCAGATGGCCTACAACTCTGAATGATGATAGACTAACTGCAACTGCATTTTTACCAGGTCATTATAAGGGGTAACAGAAGTCTTAAACATCAGGCACAAAATTTATTAAAAAAAATATTCTCTCACTCCTTTGTTTCTACTGGCCTTTTAAAGTCATCTTATTATGAGAAAGAACGTTGTCTCAAGGGAATCACTACATGTCAGTAAAAAAATTACTTATAACCCAAACTAAAGGTGGTGTACTGGCCAAAGCTTCTTCCACTAATGTTTTATGTCCCCTCATGCCCTGATTTCCTTGCTGCAAAAGCAGCAGGCTTGGGGAAGCCTGCAGAACCAAGTAGAGGGAAACCAGAAACAAATGGATATGGGCATAAAAGTATAGACTACTTCTACACTTTGTCTACCACTGCCTGGCCTCACACCATGGACTAAACAGCTGAGACCTTCTCTGCTCAAAGCCACTTTCCTTCTTGAGTGAACCGGGACATGGACACTGTGCTGTACTTGGCCTTGGGTCTCTCACATCACTTTTTCCATTGTTCTCCCCCTCAGTCACCATCAGAGTAGATGGGCTCAGAACCAAAGCCCCCATTGAGGTACCAGTAGCCAAAAGCTAGAGCTACATATAGTCAAATGAACTGTACATAGTTTGCTGGGCATGGTTAACCATAAGAAGAGCTTAATCACTGAGATATTCTTCTGAATTACGCAGTGAAGGGACCTCAGGGTTTGTGCACAGAGTGCCATGGGGATGAGACAGGCTTCCATGCAAATGACAAAATTATTTCCACAACTAAGGAGGCAGGCTATCTCTTCCAGAGCTGCTTGTTCCTGAGCCTCAACCCTAGCTCAGGAGAGTGTTTTACCCATGACAGAAAAGGAGCAGATCCCTTATACTTTCCCATACACTGTGCACCAATACCTGTGGGCATTGTCTCCAGCATCTTTCCTGCTCCTCTCAGCAGACCCAGAGGACATCTGTTTGTGTCAGAGAAAGGAGGCTATCAGGGATTTTTTGCCTTAGCTGTGGAGACTGAGGTTGTGAGATGGTTGCAGTCCATCCATGCAGGATTAGCTCGCTCAATGCAGCAGTGTGGCTGTCAGGGCAGGATGGTGGGTTGTAAGGTTCGTGGTGACACTGTTGGTTTCCCACTCCAAATGCTCTGGGTGCTAAACTAATTGCTCCTTGGTCTCAAAAACACGGAATTTGGACTGCATATGAAAAAGAAACAGTGCCCCTTGGTAGAAAGGTTTCACTAATCATTATCATGATCCATGTAAAAGGCTGACCCAGCTGGGAGCTGGCTATAAGCATGGGAAAACCCACATCTTCCTCAGAGTGCTTTATAGCCCTAGGATCAGCATAATTTCTTCGTTGACCTTTCCTGGGAAGTAGATCTCACCTGTTTATGTGACCATATTGTGGATTAGTCTCCTCTCAACTGTGACACAAGGACGACAAACACAGCTGCTCAGTATCCGCCTCGTGCAGACGCTGCAGATGTCAGCCCCACAGCTTGCAGAGCCCTACGTTCAAAAACTCCCTACGCACGACTGCTGTGCATTGCCACAAGCAACCGTATGGGGGGCCGAGGCTTTCGGGGAGCCTGAAGATAAAAACCTTTGTGCCTGGAAGGTGTGTTTGTCTGCAGGCTCCTCTGGATGGAGGCTGGTGATGTTTCACTTGGCTGCCAGCTTGAACAGCTCTCCATGTTCAATGCATCCCACGCTCTGTTTTATTACACTTCAAACCCACTTTGTTTGCAAAGGAAGAAAAGCTGTCAGAGGCCATTAATCCAAACAGAATTTAATCTCTCAAACAGCATTTACTCAGACAGAGCTGCTAAATCTATATATTAAAAAACTGTTGACAATTAATTAAAATGCTTCTCTGCTAAAGTGTGAATGGGGCTTCTCTGCAGGGCATTGTCATGTGTATCAACATCCTCTCCCTGGGACATACACCTCTGCTTGGTTTAGAAGCAAAGCAACCGCCTTCTCTCCAGGCATTTCTGTGTTGGCAGCTCTGCTGCATCCTGGCAGCAGGATGACTGAAACGATGGAAGACAAAACTGCAAATGATGCAGGTGGTGAAGAGCTTCACAACCCTTATATTGCAAGGTTGCAGCTTGGAAAAGGGGAGGCAGGAGCCCAGAAGCTTGTCAGGCAGGCCTGAACAAGACTTAGAGATGTTGAAGGCATTGCCCAGACAGAGGTGAGAACACACGGTCCTAGTTCTTAATAAGGCAAGCAAATGAATTGGAAGATGGGCTCGGGGAAGTCACCGAGAAAGGGAGAAGCATTCTGCACAGCACACACAGGACAGCCCTGCAAGTGTGTGTGAGAACATGAAGTAGAGGCAAAATGACATTTCCAACCAGCAAAAGTACATCTCCACGGCTGTGCAATTGTCATCACAAGGATCCATTTTCTCACACTGGCCTGAGGCATGTGACATTTCTTTTAAGTCCAGGTCGGAACTATTTTCGTTTCATATAAGCCAGAAACAGCTACAGAATGATTATTGCCTACGCTGCTGCTGCTGCTGCTGACAAAATGCTGCTGTCTAAAAGACCAGAGATCCAAGAATTTGGGCTGCAGTGGCCAAAGCAATATTTAGGGCACATGAGGGCAAGAGTGCAGGCAGAGAGGAGGGCACAAAATGCTTCACCACTTTTGTAATACCTTGTGAAGAGGAAGAATGATCTTTTCATTCCCACAGTATGTTGTGGTGGTTTGCAGGTACCAGTGAGGAAGGGGCTATGTCCTGCCATTGGGCATATAGACACAGAAGCTGATGGCTACTAAGTCATAGTAGGTGCCAGCCCTGTCTCTCTTGGTTGCATGGCTGGACACAGATTCCTTCCAGGTCAAGACCTGCTCCTGTTTATTTTTCTGGTCTTGTGCAGGTTACTCAGATGGTTCAAATCACACTCCGGAAATGATAGGAGAGTAGCTTTGGAAAACTGTCTGCAAACCTCCTCTGTTCCCAGTGTCAGGAAGACAAACAGCTAGGCAGGAGGTCTCTCCCTGGACTAGGAATCCTGTCCAAGATTGTTCTGTTCCCCTGAGGTCTCTGCTTCACCCCTCTGCCATTTTCTTCTCTCTGATTTGTGTTGGATGGAGGGGTTTTCTTCCAAATTAGTCCTCAGTTAAAGTGGCACTTCATCATGGAAATGTGCTGAGTGTCAAGTCCTGTTTCGCTACCTACTCCTTTGTTTTCCTGCTGCTGGTACAAATGTTGCGTGATCTCAATAGAAAGTAAATCCAAAGCACAGGAGGTTTCTCCCTTGCTGTCAACCCATAGAATACCACAGCACTAAGCAAAGGTCTGAGTCAGACATCTTCACACCTACAAAACCTCTGGTTAAGGGACAAAAACCTGAGCCCCGTAGGGTGCTGGCACGGATGGCTTTGCTGGGCATGGATTGCACACTGGCCTATGTCAAAATCCATCAGGGCATACATACATCACCTCTAGGCATCTCTAAACCACCTCATTCAAGCCACACATTGTGGTCTACCCAGCACAAAGAAACATCAGATCTTATCTCAGAAGACATGTTCTGCTAATTCTAACTGCAAAATTGAAACTCTTTAACTTGCCGTAAAGCTTTTAAAGATCCGTCTTTCACCTGCTTTGCTGCACACAGCCTTTGAAGGGTGAGGAATCCCCGATGGAGAAAAGGTGGCTGGAGACAGCAATAAGCAACACAGCTGAGAATCAGAAAATGTTGAGGGGTGATGAATGAAGCATTTTCCCTGGAGGCTGGCTGCCTCCTGGCTGGCTGCTGTGGAGTGCAGCCTACCAGGGCTAATGCACAGCAGGGAGAGCCAGCTGCTCTCTCTAAGCGCTGTCTCCAGGCTAAGGAATTGATAGCTATTCCTGTTCCAGCTGGTAACATCGCCAGAAATGCTTCAAATACTGCTCCTTGACTCTGTATCTTTGATACCAGGAGAGACCTGGAACATCTGGAGCAGGATTATACCACCACTGCCTGGGGCTGCTGCACGCAGGCGGACAGGCACTGCCTGGGTCCCCACTACCACCTCTCCCCACACGCTTCCCTTCCAGCTGCCTCCATGGACAATCAATGCCGGGGTGATACATGACCGGTGTGCGTCAGGCTGGCCTCGTCTCTAATCCTGTGCCCTTCAGTGACAGTACAGGGACACAGCCCCTGATGTGGTGTTGGAGAAGTCTAGCCCAGAGCTCCCCAAAGATATCAAAGAGGAAAACAAAGAGGACTTTCTGCCCCTTTGAGCCCAGCACTATTTTGTCCCCATATCTACTAAATCTCATAGTAAATACTTCTGTATCTGCTATAACTCCTTTTCTCTCCCTTCACCCTCAGTGACTCTTTTCTCCGGAGCTTCTCCAGCTTGAAAGACCCCGAGGAGGGAAGTGGCCACAGCGGATAATCAGAACAGTTAGTGCTCCAGTTACCCCCACCTGGGATTGTTTTCTCAGCTGACATCAGAAGCTTTGCCCTCTTGCTGGCAGTAATTGCTCTAGAACATCAAAGCTCTGCTCTTTGGGGGCATCGGTAACGGTCACAGGTGAGGATCTCAGCTGATCTCTGTGAGGAAGAGATCTCCCACTCCTACTAAGCTGCTGATTGGGGTAGATTCATTAATTCGCTCCCATTAAGAACTGTAGTGGGAACTGCTTTAGGTAAATGGGAGACCTCAAAGTCTCCTCCATTTATCCTTGAAAAGCAACATCCTTGTCTTCTGTTATGGAAAAACATTCAGATTTCCAGAGCCCCCCCAACACCTGCTGCCTTAAGAAAGCTGTAACAAGCAACGGGATTGTATTTCTTCCTTTTTCTGTTGTTTGCAGAACCATTGTAGGAGCTGAAAATGAGTGCTTCTTCCTTTGTGGAAGTTAGCTCTTCATCTGGCAAATAGGGATTGATTTTGTTCCTGGGGGTTGTAGGAAGTTGTAATAAAAACACCTAATTTTAATATTAGCAACAATTTCCATTCATTGCCACCTTTTCCTGCCAAAACATCTGTGCTGATGTATGCCAGACCAGCACCATGGTTTGCAAAAGCAGCTGGAGGAGATAGCATTTGGAGTTTTACTGCAACAACATGACTAGCAGTGTGGATGAGAAAGTTTTCATGTTGGGTCTACACAAATACCAGTGGCACTGAGTTTAGATTTTGGGAGCAGAATAATTGGTCCTAAAATCTTTCCAAGCTTGATCCTTACAGTCTGAAATATTTTCCTCATCACATTAAGCTTCTTCCAACCGTGTCTGTTTATAAACTTCACATAGCATAAGAAAAATTACTTAAACTTCATGTTAATATTAAAAAGATTTTTCAGGTTGTAAATCTGTTCCATTTCTGTGCATGCATGCAGGGCCCTATTCAACATGCCAAGCAGGACTGTTTCATTTGGAGGGATTTGTTTTCAAATGGGTGAGCACTTTGATTATTATTGAACAATATAACACAGAAAGCGATATGTGGTTGGGTACTTTTCTATCCTGCTGTCATTCACTCTAAACTCCGCACAGGAAAAAAAGAAAGGAAAAATCAGTGATATGTTTCTGCAAAACCTCATTATAAAATCCAGCTCAAGCTCTTTCCAAGGCTGGGCAACTCTCAGGAGCCTTCATTCAGAAGTGCTGAATTCACACCTACATTCCCTTCCCTGCCTTATCTCTGAGCGGGATAATCACTCTGTTGTTTCAGGGAGACAATTAAGCTCATTAACATTATTTTTTCTTAAAAAGATGATGAAATGCCTTCTTCTTTGACTGATTAAAGCAGACACCGGCAGTCTATTATCCAAAGGGACTTTCACACAACAGTAGCTGTGCTGTGCAGGCAGTGCAGGTAACGGGAGCGTGTGGGGACAAGGATGCTCACCCGCTCAGCATCCTTGGGAAGGATTTTGGCAGGCGCCAGGCTCCAGGAGAGCCCGGTGCCTCTGCCTGAGGCTGGAGCAGGTAGGGCTATGTCCTTGGCTGCCATGGCTGTGCAAAAAGCTGTGTCACCCATTAGGGAGATGGGAGAGGAGGTGAACAGACCACATGGTGTTGGGGAAGATGATCTATGGGCTCTTTGCAGAGGTGCTGCAGAGATGAGAGGCTGTGGTTTCTCAGGAAACACTCAGAGCCAAGTCCTAGAAACTTTAACTGGCCAGCACTGTGCAACATGAGCCTTGCACGATATAACCATCATTTCCAGTTTGTTCCTTGGATGGGTCCCACCAGATGTACCGTTAACCGTTAGCGGCTGACATTAGCACAGCCCGATACTGACAAAGAAAAAATTTCCATCAGTGCTGAAGACTTCTTGTTCTCTATCAAATGGGCTTGTGAGATCCTCTTGCCCACCTGGTTGTGACTTCTTCTGATCTTAGCCATGTCATTCTTCTTGGTCAATGTCTGCCTGAGATCTTCTCAAGCAACACAGATCACTCTGTGTCCTTATTGATATATTTTGTCTGTCGAAAGCCTCGTGTGCTCATAGGGGCTTCTGGAACACCTCCGGTAGTTGCGTTGCTTTGCACTACACATACCCACAGTGCTGTTTTGTGCAGTGGACGCTCCCAGGACCACGGATTATTTCATATTCTTCAGTCTGCCTTGTCAATCCCTGTACAAATCTGCAAGTCTCTAGTGGAGCTGATACATTATTCTAGCCCTGCAGCCACTGTGACTGCAGCTTTCTATTGAATTAAATGTTGGATGAGGGGGTGTTAATGTCTGATCTGAGCTAGTTGTGCACCGTTCCTGGGTTAGATGGGCGCTTCTGGGGTAAATGATTTCTTTTCTGTGTCTCCACTGATTGCAGAGGGAGCTTGGGTGACTATCTCAGAGTAGATACCTGACTTCTGCAGGGCAAAGTAGATGACATGAACTCCATTCTGGCTGACAACTACTGGTCTCTGAAGCCCCTCTGTAGTTTAACTTTACCGAATACAGATCAAGAAGACTTTCCAACATTTTTCAGAAAGTACATAACTATTTTCCAGCCAGCCCTTGGACAGGGGGTTATGCAGGTTGAAAGGGGAAGTTTAAATCCAAGGTACACTGCAAAGAACCAAAAACCATGCTCTGTGTTGAAGATTGGGGTGGCCTTACAGAATGAGAGCAGAGGCCTGTCTCTTCATCATCCCCTGTGAGCCAGAGATCAGTACAGCGAGAAGGTCCAGCCCCTGCTGCTCCCTGTGACTTGGGAAGCTGGGTGCGTGGGTCTCTGCAGCAAAGCAGGCTCTCTTGCCATGGAGCCCTCTCTTGAACAGCCCCAGCCATGGAAAGCAGAAGGAGAAAGCTACTGCCTTGGTTGTCATCATCTCAGCACCATCCAGCTCACCCTGCCCATGCCCTGATACTGCTCTGCCTCCACAGCCATGTCCACATGTGCAGCCTTCAGACCTTGCAGAGTCAGTGCAGGGAGATTGGATGGCTTGTACTGTCCTCCACCACCTCCAAGGTCTCAGTGATTCACCACTGACTCCAAAGCATGACGGAACTGCTGTTCTTCTACCATGGCTAGGACCTGGGAGCTCTTTGGACCTGCTGAGAAAGGCATGTGCATGACGGGGTTAATTCTCATTAAGCTCTTATTGCACAGCCCTCCTTATGTGCACAGCTGCAAGCTTCCCCCAGTGTGGCTGTCAGGGTGGTTTTGGCAGGCGTCACCAGGACCATGGACTTTCTGGAGTACCCAGCCAAGATCCCAGCAACTTGCTACATCTCCAGTCATCTGTTTTACCAGGTGAGGGCCATGTCTATCACAGCTCAGTCCTGTCATGGGAGAGCTCCAGTCCACCCCTTGTCCCTGGCCCAGGGCAGACCCTTCTCAAGTGCCTGGTCCTTCAAGCATTGCTAGCCAGCCCACACACATTGGTAAACTCATGGTATCCAGTCATTCCATCTCCAAATCATGCCTCAGAAATATTGATGTTCATATCCCACTTGCTTTACATCCACATCTAGACTGTTCACTCCTAACTTGCAGTAGGTTCTGCAGCTTCATGAGGTCTTCTACAGTCTGGGCTTCTAGTCTCTTGGTGTTCTGGCTCTGGCAGTATGCCTTCCTCAGCACTGTTCATCTAATCTTCCTAGACAATATAGTGGCAGTTGCTTATTTTCTTCTCAAAAGGTTTGTGGTCTTGATCACTAGCTCATTTTTATCACTTTCAGGCAAGCTGGTGGTGTTGAGAAGACATCATCTAACTTCAGATGGTACAGGGCCTGGGAACGTAATTTGGTTGCTTCTGTTCAAAGGCTCCTTCAAAGCCACATCTGCAGAGATGCTGAGAGTGATCACCAGAGGCAGAAAGCTGTAAAGGGGCCAAGCCACGCTGACTCCTTGCGGTGCACCAATCCATTCCTGCTCCTCAAAGAGGGATGGGAAACCACCAGAATTGCATGGCAGTGTCGTTCAGGGGTTCCAGTAATAACTGACTGTATTTCCCATTTAATAACAACCCCTGAAAGGAAATGCTGGAAACCCCAAGGTAAGATGTGATATCTGTTACCTTAGTCTTTCTGTACAGGGAATTGGACTGAAACACTTTCATGGAGAGAAAATTCCTCCATGCTTAAGGATTGCTTGCTATTCTATGTCTTGGTACCTGGCTGCTGGTACAAAGAGCCATTCCTGATAGAGATTTCTGGGTGCTGACAGCAAGAAGCATGGTGAATGACTAACCTGTCAAATAAGGCGAACACTTTGGGGAGTTTGACTTGTTTTTTTCCTCCTGCTTTGTAAAGAAGTTACAAATTCAGACCAAAGATGGAGTTTTTCTGCTGCCCAGAGCTTTCTCAGGGACTCTCTCCTCTGTTGGCTGCTCCAAGAGATGGTTCCAGTTTCCACAGAGTTGCTGGACTAGATTTTTCGCTGTTGGTAGCTGAGGGCAACATCTTGATGCTCTCACCCTTCGGTACACCAGAGATCCCCACCGTTCAGTGCATGACTTAGGCACTGATTCTCCAAGCAACACTCCATCCCAAGGTGTTTTCCCTAAAATGAGGAAGTCATCCAAAGACTGGGTTGATGAGTCTTTGGAGTGATCTTGGTAGTAAATCCTGGGATTGTCACTGCTTTGTAGCAAGTGGCTAGAATCCCATGTGCATAGGATTTTCCAAAAGATGGGTGCGTGAACTATGGCTCTTCAACAGAGGAGTAAGCAGACTGTTTCTGTGTGACAGCTGAGCATTAAGTTTGTTGAAGACCACGTGCTCACATCATTAGGGGACACAAGATGTGTGCAGCTGCCTGCCTCGGAAAGGACACAAGGTCACTGTTCCCAGGACACTCACAGACATCTGAGTAGGTGACCACAGCTCCAGAAGGTTTTGTCCCAACGAACTTGGGGATACGGAGATGAGGAGGTTCACCTGGATGATTGGTATAGAATTTGTGAATCCCATTCTGGTGGATTTTTTACTTGACAGTGCCCATCACAGGAAGGAGCAGTGAACAAGGCTCTGTAAGCACAAAGGCTTGATCACTTGGTGGAGCTTGATTCTGGAAGAGAGTGCAGTTTTCCCAGCCTCTTGAGCAGTTTTGAAAATTGTAGGCTTTGGTGTAGTTTGCTACAGTCAGCCTCTGCGCTGAGCCTCGTGCTGAGCTCCCCTCCCAGCTCAGCTGGAGTGCCCTGAGGTCTTGGCTGTCCAGCAGTGGCTTTTTGTGTCCATGTCATCTTGCCCAACAGCTGTTTGCAAAACACTCCAGTAGTTCGACAAGATATCTTGGGCATGAGCAGTCTCCTGTTCAGCAAACTGAACTTGATATGAGCAGCCACACTTCATTATTGTAGCTTTGACAGTAACTTGTGGCAATAATACAGAGGTATCTCCAAATCTGTCTACTGCCCAAGAATTCAATTACTCTGAGCACCCGGTTCCCCTTCCTGACACACATGTTCAGAGTAGCTTTTCTGATGTCCCCTGGCAGATATGACCTTCTCAGCGAGGCACCCAGCCTGTGGCTGCGAAGGGAGCGTGAGGAGGTAATGTCAGCAGGCTGGGAGATGTGGAGGCAGGAGAAGGATCCAGGGAAGGAGATGATGAGCTGTCTGTGGCAGCCTGAGGAGGCAGGAGCAGGGACTGGGAGGTACAAGGAGATGGTAGCCTAGGTCACAATGGAAAGGGCAGAAAAGCACAAGGAGGCAGTAGCAGAGGTGAGGATTAAAGGTGCTGGCAATCGGAGAAAACAGTCAAAAGAAAATGAAAGTGGTGGCACAGAGCATATTTTTTAGAGCCACTGTCCTGGAAGCAATTTAATGGTGCATATCCCCTCACTGGAAAATCAGTGCCAGACCTCTGGATGAAGGTTCAAGGTGCAGCAATGCACGAGACAAAGATACTAGGGGGGCACACAGTCATGAAGGGCAGCAGAAGAGCTGTTGGAAGGGGAGCTCCAACCTGGAACAGCATGGCTGCAGTCTGTGGAGCAGTTATACAACCAGTTAAAACGGGTCTTCTGGGAAGCAAACTCCTGTATTCTGCTCCCTGCTTGTACATGACACATTGAAAAGCCGTTGGATAAGATGCAAAAAGGGAGTCGGGAGCACAACACAGGAGCACCCCGCTTTCTAGAGGCTTCCCATCATCCAGGCCTGTTTCTTCATTCTTTCTGCAGCACGATGACTCTCATTATACTTTCCTGGACCAAGATCCAACTTCAGTCTGGTGGGACTACAGTGTAGCCCCATCTCCATCTTCGTTGGATCCCATCAGGTCAAAGAGAGATTAAACCCGCATGTCCACTTGTGTAGCCTTAGGTTCTTTTTCAGAACATAGTTGTCCCCTTCCCTGCCTTCCTTCACTCATCAACTGACAAATATAGTCCTTAAAGCAGTTTCAGAGCGTATCTACCAAGGGGAGCCACCACAACATCATCAGGTTGTCTAATTGCAGACTGAAATAGCTGGAAGCTGGAGACAGATGCTAAGCACTAAGCGCAGCTGCAGTGAAAGCCTGTTGCTTTTTTTTTACCAACAGACTTGCAGCGTCTGTGTAAACTATCCATTCTGACAGCACTGGGTAAAGCCTGCTGCATGATTTTCCTTGGATTGACCTCACTTGTATTAGTTGAACGTGGAGTTATCCTTTCTGCCTTTAGGGCTGCTGCTGCAAAATCCTGCCCAGGACCTTTCCAAGGCTTCAGCATCAGCAAAGGTGTCTTTTCAAGGACCACTGCCTCCTGGAAGCACTGACATAAGGCAACCTCGTTTCCCAGCCATGCCATGGCTGTGTGAAAGCAATGAACCTCCTGAACTTTAACGGCTGATCTGCAGCGTCTGGAAAGGTATCATTAATTAGGAACTGCGCTGATTATACCTTGTTCTTTCAAGGCCACAAGCAGAGCTGAACAAAGAATTTAACACTGGTTATTCAACAAATTAGTTAATTTCAGCAGAGTTTGTGCTGTTCAAATGCAGTGAAAAGAGCAGACTGATCCCATATCTAAAATTTTGCCATTATGGTTTTAACTGGTCTTGTGCTACAGTAACTTTATGATAGCAGGCAAAAATCAAGACCTTACGCTTTGCTGGGACTGGTACATCGCTGTGACCCTCGTGAAAGTGTTGTTGAAGTTGCAGAAGTGATTTTTTTTTCTTAGAACACCACTAAGAAAGTGACACAATTTAATTATGTTTTTGACATCTGTTTAGGATTTTCTCATAGAAAAGCGGTTTTCTGGTAAAAGTCCTCGTTGTGAACTCCATCATTCAGAAGTTTATAGCATGAAAAGTTTAACAGGTGTGGACAGGGCACAGAAAATTCCTAAAACTTGCTTTTTCCAGAAATCTTCCCAAACCTGCCCATGTAAATACCTCTGTCTGGGCCTGTGTGTACATGTTGAACTGTAAGAGAGAGTCTTGCACTTTGTATCTACTGCAAAATGTATTTTTCAAAAATAGAGCTTTATCTAAATCTGTGTTTCGGCTTTTTCTCTTCTGGGATTTATTTCTTCTGTTTCAGTCTGTAAATTAATGCATTTATTTCTTGGCTTTTCAAGATCCAAACTGAAACACAAATATACTTAGAAAATTAATTAAGATTTTCTGTTTTATTATTTCCCACATTCCAGCTTAGAACTATTTGTCATCTGATTGCCTTCGGATTTGTGACCCACATCCCCCGTCTCTTCCTTCTAGAGTTCTCCGGGATTCCTGCTGTTTTCCTGTATTTTCAGCTCTCCATTTTCCTCCTTTGTCTGTTTGCCTGAACAAACACAGGCTGTGGATTGGTGTTTTAAGCAAGCTACTCCTTGTGGAAACAGGTAAGGGATGGATTTTAGCTGTGTTTAAGGAAAAACTGCTCTGGGTTTTCCTTGAGCTGCCTGCCATTGAAACCTCTACTTCCATATCAAATTTGCTCAATTGCCTCATGAATTCTCCAATAATCAGGAAAAGGAGCTAAGAGACAGAGAAATGAACAGACATCCCACTCACATAACACTCATTGCCTCAGGAAACAAGGATAAAAGGTGAGGCTTTTCTCACCAAAAAAAAAAAAAAAGTCCCCATCTACCAAAGCAAACTGTTTTCACTGTTTTCACTCCTGAATGAATTTGCCGATTGTGTGATATATTGGAGGGAGTGTTCTCTTCACCAGCTTTAAATAACTAAGCACAGTTTTCACGAGTGAATTTTTTCCCAGCTTCTGAGTGCCCTTTCTATTTTATCCATAACCCTTGAAAAACAAAGTGTGGAAACACCTACTGCCAGCCTCCAGCACGGTGTGGAAAGCTGCTCTGCCCCCAGTACGGCTCAGCTTCTTGTACTGTGCTGTGAAACCAGCATTCGCTCCTGTTAAATGGCATTGGAGATCCGACTTTACATTCTCAAGTTTATTAATTTTTCTTCTAAATGGGTTCTTACACCATGATCAACACAACCCTGTTTGGGTACTATCCCGTAATGCATTAAGCGGTGTGATTAATAGTCATGTGCTGTTTTCTCTCACCTACGCAGAAGGAGATGTGTGTACATTGGAGTATATTATTTTTCAGAGACTGGAGTATATTATTTTTCAGAGTCCTGCTTTAGTCAGTAGTATGCATGCTTTGTGGAATTTTTAGTCTTCCAAAGCCTTGAAATGGAAATTCCCTATATTATCCTTAAAGCCAGAAGACCAACACCACCAAAAAGGCTTTCAGTCTCTAATGCCATTTTTTATTCAAACACAAACTACAAGGTAACTTTTGAAATAGAGAACATTCAGCTCCACTGTGTGAGGCAGAATTTTAATAAAGAGGCTTGAAAACAAATCTGCTCTTGTGTCATGCTGATAACCTGGGAAATCGGATCCCACCCCTGACTGGGAGGTAGAGACCCCATCAAGCTCCTTATTGACAGGCTTGTGACAGGGAAGAAGCTACTCAGACTTTGGAGGTACCTCTGGGAACCGGTGTGCTCCAGCTTTTTTGAATGACTGCAGATGCTGGGAAAGAAGGAGGGGAGTATCACAGGGAGATATAAATAAAAAGGAAACCATAAAACTGAAAAGAGTTTGAAATATGCTGGAGCAGTGGGACAGGCAAGCACTTGGCAGGGGCCCGTGGACAGGAAAGCTAATGTCACTGTAAGACTGCAATGGTGCCCAGGGGATAAGAAACACATTCCTCTGATCAGCTTTCCAAATAATATTAAATTCTTTGATATATTTCCCCACAAGGGGTGGAACAGAGGCATGGGAGCCGCAGAGCTCTCCAAGGGGAGTCCAGAGCTATTACATCCTTATACAATTAGCACACACACTTCTGCTGGGACCAGCACCACCGCGTTGAGGAAAAGCAAGGAGAACAATCAGTTGATTTAAGGCAAACCTCAGGGTCCAACTGGCAGCTGAACATTGAATGCTTTATTTTTTTTAGCCTGAATCTTTTCAGGCATGACTACTTGAAAGCAAGGGAGAGTATCTTGTTCTTGCAAAGGGTGTCTTCTGGCAGGTCCCAGCATTAACTCCTTCTTCCCATGACAAGGTCCCCACCTGTGGGTCACAACCAGCCCAGCACATTTTGCTTTGGAAGGCCACCTTGCCCGAAAGTCTCCCCAGCGTGTCTCATACTCCTTCCTCTCTGGTATTCACATACTGAAGTTTTGGGGCAATTCAGAAGTGCCTGTATCAAAATGTTCATACTACTGAAGTCAAGGGTCTCTGACAGTCTTTATGGACCAAGCTTTCTCACATACTCAAGCTGATCGTTCCTCCATGCATGTAACCTGGTCTTGCCAAAACAGCATTTTCCCCCTGGTCCCGTGGCTCTGGACCTTGGTTTTGCCCAGCTCAGCAGTGGTTGTTCATCTGTGCTGGTGGGATGGTGCCACGTAAATCAGACTAAACTGGCCAGTCCCAGAGAGGTGACAGTGGCAGAGGATGTTTCTGAGAAAAGGGAAACCAAAGCTCACATAGCCATGCTGCTTTCACTGGAACTTTGACTTTAAGCTCTAGGGAATCAGGTTCCTCAGGGGACCAAGGAACGCAAAAGGGGCATGTGCCCCTTGTTGAAACTTTCAGTCAAAAAATTTGAGAATAAGAGACAGCCAACACCAAACAGTTACAGTTTTTCCCACAAATTGTCTTGGATACAAGTGATTACAGACACTAAGCTGAAGCAAGCTCACTGTCTGAGAGCTCATGAAGAAAAAGCTCCAAACTACTCAGGCTTACGTCATAGTTTTGACCCTGGCTATCAGCAAAACATCCCAACAGCCACTCGCTCACCCTCCCCTGTCCCAGGGTTGGGGGAAAGAATTAAAGGGGTAAAGGGAAAAGAGACTCATTTGTTGAGAAAAGAACAATTTAATAACCAAACTACAATAAAATTGAAAATATTGACGATAATAATAGTAATATATACAAATATACAAATGAGTGATAAACAGTGACACTGCTCACCACCCCATGATCAAGGCTCAGCCCGTTCCCAGCCAACAATCCCAGAGCAGGGAGAGTCCTGAAACCGCAATCCTGGAATGGAGATAAGAGCCCGAGCATCTGCGAGACTGGGACAACCCTGAGAGAGGGGAGACCCAGAGAGAGAGACAACCTGGAGCAAGGGAGAGAACTTCTGGACAGAGCCTCACCTCTACCCTGTCCATGCCGGGCATGGGATGGAACAGACCATCGGCCAGTTTGGGCTCAGTCCCAACCCTGAGGTGGAATCCTGGGCTGGTCCCTGGGGCTGTGCTCCCTCCCAGCTCCTGCTGCCCCTGCAGACACGGGCACAGCAGAGATGCTGGAAAGTCCTTGAGTGTCCTGGCAGCAGCTCTGCCCATCGGTGTGTGATCAGCTTCTCCCCAGCACAAACCCCAACAGCCTCACCCTGCTGCTGGGAAGAAGGTTAATTCTGTCTCAGCTGAAAGCAGGAGAGATTATAAGGAGGGAAAAAAATCAAAATTATTACAAATGGGATAAAACTAAATAAACTTTAAAAATTCTCATGAAAAGCCAAGATCTTTGGGCAGGATTAATCAAGTCTTGGTTCTGTGAGATCAAATATATTGAGAAGAGACTCCAGACTGGCCACTTTTCTGGACCACTTCTCCCATTATACGAGTGGCTTGTTAGAGCACAAAGAGTCCAAAGACCTATAACAATTATGTTTCCTAGTTCTTGACTTACTGTGCTCAGAAAGTCAGGAGGAAAGTTATGCTGTGGAAGCTACTGAAGCATTTCATCTTACAAGCACCAGAGGTGTTTCCCAAGATGACCTCCACTTCAATTTGTCGCACTGGGTTAGAATAATTTAATTTTTATCTCTGGGATTTTGGTTTAGTTCATCTGTGCATTTAGGGCCTAGTAGCAATCTTTTTTTTCCTCTGTTTTTTCCCAGGATACGGATGAAATAATAAAAAATCAGTATATCAAAAAGATGATGATGCATAAAACAGCAGCCCATTCCACAAACAATAAAACCAGGTAAAATTCAATATACAGCACTTCCAACTAATTTCAGCAGCAATTCCAAATTTATTGTCTTGTTTATTTATTCAATTGATGTCAATAAACATCACCATTTTCTTTTGCTGACAAATCCATCCCTCCAGCAATGTTATGTTTCTCTTCTCTGGAGACTTGCAGGGTCTCCAGGGGCCTGGTGGCACTCTACCAAAATTCAGTACTTAGCCGTGCAGGAGCTGCCACACATTTATCTCCCCACCAGATCGAGAGATGTGCTAGGTGTGGATCAATATGCAAGGTACAGCACAGCACAATGTCAAGATTCACCACGCTGACTCTCTGACAGATGGGCAGGGGCCTGTGCTAAAACATTTGGTAGGATTCAGTCCAGATATCCACAGTCATAAAATAAACTATTCAGCTCTCTTTCTTCAAATGGGAAGAGCCTCCAGGGAAGCGGTGGTCCGGGAAATTGAGTTGCTTTTTTTGCAAATGGTATGCTTGGCCGTTGCGTTGCAATGGATGGATATTGTTGTGGCTGTTGGGATGTTGAGGGTTGTCGTGGATGGAGTCAGAGTGAGTCATGCACTTCAGTAGCAAGAGAGAAGCAGCAATGTATTTTATTGGTATAAAGCAGTGAATTAACAAAGTTCAAAGGCTAATGTGAATGTGATTTAACAAGACTCAGTGGTGAAGTACACTTGATTAATTACTGCATATAGTACAGGGTGAGACAAGACTGTCATGGAGACCCTCCCGTTGAGTCACGAGGTTCAGAAAGGATTCCTTTGCTCTCTAAACCCCTTCTCAGAGAGATGTCCAGGTGTGGCTAGATCCAATCCTAGTCCCAGACTTGGTCAACAGTTTATGTCTAAAGGATTATATATGCACAATCAATCCTTTGTATCATTTAGCTAAGATTTCTCAGCATGCTATTAATCACTTACTGAGAATCTGTTGCAGCGAGGAATCTCTCAACCTCAAGGAGTAACTCAAGGGGAGATCCTGGCGTGCAGCCCACTGCGGTGCAGGAGAGCTTAACAGGCCCTGGGCTGTCCACTATTTATGGAGTAAGATGATTGACTTATAGTCATGTTTGCATACTAGACATATTTTGGTTGGCACATGCTCAGCTCTTGAGCAAGATGCACAAGATAGCCCTTGGCTATTGTGCTGTCATTTGTCTCCCCCAAATCTGCTCTGAGCTGAATGTAGACATCACAACCAGATGCATCCATTAATGCCACCACTGGTGGTTATCACTTGAAATGGTAACGGGAGATAAAGGTCAGATTGGTGGGGTGGGGAGCACACAAGACCTCTTGTTGCAAGACCTCAATGAAAGACCTCATTTATGGTAGAGCTTAAAAAAATCATGTTTGTACAAGAACATCACCATGGTAGGGAAGTCTCTAAGCTTGTCCAGGGTCTCCCCAGCATTGTTAGGAGTTGCAGCAGACTTCAATGAGCAGGCTAAGGGCCAGACACTGAGGGGCAGTGGAATGCATTAAGGTTTACAATGAGGCACGAGCAGGTCCAATCTCATCCAGTGAAGAGCCAATATGAACGTATTCCTTTGGTGGACACTATGCAATATTCCCTGGGACACATCCCAACTAGAGTCCTTCTGAAAGGGATTGCACCAAGACTTGATGTAGGAAATGCTGGAAAAAGCTCAGCAGAATCTGTAATTTTCACTGGCAGTGACTGGTCCTGAAATATGTGCAATAATTCCCCATCCCTTGCCTTCTTAGAAGGGTCCATGGTTATCCAAGGGGCCAGGACCTCTTTCTGCAAGATCTCATTTAATTTAGCGTAGGACCTGAAGGAGCTCATTCTCAGTAAAGCTTAAAAAGAATTAAATACACAGGGTTTTTTGAGAGAGAAGTCCAAAAGGTAAATGCTGTGCATTACAAAGAGGGCAGCAGGACTGCTCTTGCATTCTCCAAAAATATCCAGGCTGGTAGGACGAATGCAATAAACTGCCTGTTTCTCTCCCACAGTATTCAGCCTTCAGACAGTAATTGTGGGTACCCCAGAGCCTGCACGTACAGCAGTTACAGCCCAGAAAAACTTAAATTTGCATCCTCCTAGATAAAAACACAGCAACTCAGCAGCTGATTCAGCTATAAAGTCCTTCCCAATAACTTATGAAAAGAGAACTGGGGACCTGCACTTTTCTCATTCCTACCCTTTCCATTTTTTTTCTTTTTAATAAAACCATGTTTATGATCGTGGATAAAACATTCCTGTCATCCATACTAAAAGCCTTTACTACCAATCAAAAATGAATGGTGAATGGATAAACTGTATATCAAAGCACAGCTTGGAAACTGGGCATTTTAGCAAAGTAGCGTTTATGAGAGCTGCTGATGATAGGAGATTACATTTTATATGAGAACATATTTAAATTTGGCTGGGATTAACCCTACTTCTTCACTTTTAAATCTTCCAAAGGCATCAAGGCTATTTGATAGTTGTCTTAACAAAGAAAGTTGCCATCAAGGGAAGAGAAGGGATAGAAAAAAATAACTGAAGGGGCAAATTTTAACTGAATCTTTCCTATGGAAACAAGCTACAAGTCTTTTGACTGGATTAGAATTAGGATCAGAATTTTTTCCTGTTATTTCTTGGTCTCTGGAAGATGATATGACAGTATTTCAGGAGTTGCACAAGCTGCTTCTTGGTGCAATGAAACACTTCATTTATTTAAGTATTTCTGTAAATGCCAAGAGAAGATCTTTCTGCATCTTGACGTTTGGACACAGTCATGAATTGAAAACAGTTGGTGCAAAACAGTTGGTTATGCTCTACCCCGCAAAGAGTTACACAAGCTCTGATGGGAAGGGAACTGATGGGATTTTTATCATGAGGTTGCAAAATATTCTTGCAAAGCCAGACGAAGTTTGAACGCCCACTGGCTCAGACACACAGAAACAACTGGATAATTTATGCACCTTACAGTCAAGACAGGTGAAAAAGCTAAGGGCTGGGATTGAAATTCGTGACTAAGGCTTTGCAAAATGTTCTTTTCACAGAGGACTAATTCTTCAACCCTTGTTCTAGCCATAGGTCTTGTGTACCTGTGTAAGTCCAATAAACCAATGCATTCACTGTCACCCCTCATACCACTGGGTTGTAGGACAGGTCTGCACCTGGAAGTCTTTAGGGACACATCCAGAAGAGGTGTCCTCCTTGTTCTGGGGTGTCAGAGCCAGTCCATGAGTCACCTGCAGAGGACACTGAGTCTGAAAGGATTTGTGGTTCATTGGATTTCCTGATCATTCACAAATCATCTCTCCCTCCTCCAGGTCAATAATCCTTTTAAGCCCTGATTGCTGTTTAGGGAGCACTTGGAGGCAAAGTTCATTTCCCATCACCAGCTTTGGCATTTCATGAAAATTTCTGCTTTTGCTGGAAATATGCAGAGACCTGGGTGAGATCCTGGCAGGCCATGTTCAGCTCAGAGGAACCAGAAGATTAACCTCATCCCCCTTTAATGACTCTGGGATTATGTGTCTGCTAATTAAGTCCTGTACTTGCTACTGCCTCTGCAGACGTATTGCCACCATTGGCACCAGTGTGCGAGCAGCAGCTTCTCTGTGCATGCCTTTGATGTGCTTTAGCTGCAGCAGGAAAGCCGGTGTGTGAGTCAGAGGGGCCACCTCCACCCGCCTTCCTTACACCGCAGCCCTTATCAATAATTCATTCCCCTACTCCCTTCCCAGGCACAGGCGAGTCTATTTGTAACTCAATAGAGCCCCAGTCAATAAGCACCTGTGGTTATGTATTATTCTCCTTGCACGGATGTACAAGGCTGTAACTACAGAAGTGAAACCTCGGAAGGAGACAAAACACAGACTCAGCTGAAAAACTGCCCCCTCTAAAACTGTGTGTGCCACGAGTGGGGGCAGGAGAAAAGTTCATCTGCTGCTCTGGCTTTGGACCATCCTGCCAGAAACCTGCATCCTCAAGCAGAGGGACACCAAGCACCATCCTCTCTGAGCACTCGTGTGTCGCAGCCCTTTGCTTCCAGTGAAACCCAAAGGCTTTCAGTAGGCTAAATGTTCCTCTTCTCAGATGTTACCCTGTTTATCACCAGTGAAGAGCAGGGGGGTGCAAATCCCAGCACTACCCCGCACCACCGAGGAGCTGGTTAGATGCAGAGAAACTGAAACCCACTGTCAGACAAATTCAGTGACACTGATTTCAGCTTCTCATATAAATAAGGGTTGAAAGATCAAGCACCTGCTGAAGATTAAGTTTTGCATCTGAACATGAGCAATTTAAATAATGCTAAGAAGAGAGAAGAGGGGTAGATAAAGATAATTAAGTGCTACTGTTGTGATCCATTTGACATGCAGAGAATAAGAAACCAGAGTTATTTTTTAATAAAAATGGAACTCCGTCTGGATTTGATCTTGCTACCTTCAAAACCTTAAGACAAATACTGTTGGCAGTAAATTAAGCTACAAAGTCATTCATTAAGCACCACCCATGGGAATGTAAAGATGTTCTTGGGGAGCTGAAGGAAGAAGCCTTGCTCTACGTATGCAATAGAAACAGTAATGAAAATATGGAGAAATATACCCAGGATATATAATCCATAAAACAACAAAGACACTCTCAGTGGGTCCAAAAAGCAATCACAGACAAAGCATCACAAAATAAACCTGGTGTTACAACTTTATGATGTAAAGACAGTGATTGTCTTAATTAAGTGAAATATATCTGCAGGTGAGGAAGGAGGGTTTACATTGTAAACAAATCCGCTGCAGCAGCAGCAGATAGGAATTTTTTTGTGAAAATATTCAAGCCTAATTCAGCAGATTGTCTAGACAACTGCTCCAACTCTTAGAAAGCCTTGCTGCCAGGGTTCAGTTAGCCACCACAGCCTTCAGGAAATTTCCCTAAATATCTGAAATATGCAAGAGGAAACTACCAGCCATAAGACATCTGCAAAGTGGGGAGAAAAAATGTAGTATCTACAGAATGAGATTGTGTGCCTGGCTGTGAGTCAGTGATTCATGCCTGGTCTCTGAAGTGAGAAATATATCCATAGAAATGCCACACGACTGGTGGCCGCTTGCAGCACGGAACATCCACATCCATCCTACCTGATGCCTCATTAGGACGCAACGCTGCGGATCGTGCTATCCAGATTTTCCTTGGGAAATTCTCAAAGCTAGGCAGAAAAGTAAGGAAGTTTTTCATTCTGTCAGAGGAGAAGGAAAAAGTGAGTTTTGCTGCTTGCATTTTTGAAAATAGACAGAGTGGCACTGTTGAAATGTGCCCTGTGTAATGAAGTCAAGAGCACAGAAGAGGAATGTTACTGTTTCATTAAAAAAAAAAAAAATAATTGAGTGTCTTTTGGTTTCCGTGCTGGTGTTGGGGCTTGCTCCATTGCAGGACAGTTCCCAGATAATGGAAGCTAGTTTTCCTATTACAGATAACACTGAAACCTCTAATTTCAGTGTGGCTCCAGGGGAAGGCATTGGTGTTGTTATCAGTATCAGGCTCTGCAGCCATTATAAGCCCAGGGTAGTATTTCTGACAAAGCACATTATGGAGAAAGTAGATGCAGCCTCAACAGAACTGAGGTTGACAGAGCAATTTTCACTCCTTTTCTTGTGACGTTCCTTTCTAATTATAGCCCCTGCTGTGTCTGTTTTTCTTGGTGATACTCAAAACTAGGAGGAGCTCCAGGAGAGGAACTGGGGTCTTTTCTTTTTCCTGTCTGGAATATTTTGTTTCTGCAGATTAAAATCAGCCTGACAGTCTCTGACGTGTGCTGCAGCCAGGAGCATGGGCATCTTAAGGGCTTTCAAAGCTTTGTCTTAGGCCACTTTTAACACCATGAAGACAGTTGCTCTACCTGTAGGTTTCTCCTGCTCACACTTTGAGGTACTGTAACTAGACAGAGACCATCCCAAAGTGTCTGGTCTCCCCTCTTCTTTAAAGAAAGAGAGTCAATGAAACTTTTAAATTTAGTTAGGGTTTGTTTTTTTTTTTCCATAGTTATGGGGATGTTTTTCTCTGTATCAAGAGACTTGCAGGACAAAAGGCCACAGAGCCAATTACTTAACACTGAAAACAGAAAATTTGAGTGGCCAAGAAGCGAAGCTGGTCAACAGGCACTCCTAAGGAACTGGCCAGAACAGTCTCAGCAGGGCCCAGGACTGGGACTAGTTGTGACTCTGGATTAAAGTGCTTTCCAGTAGTGCTCAACCCTTTCCCCCTCCTCTCCTACTCCCCTCCAGACAGGCCACAAAAAAAAGATGCTTGCAAATAGCTCAGTTCCGTATCAGCTGAACCCACAATCAGTGCTGAAGGCTAACGCTTCCTAAGGGCTTATTATTTTACAATGCATCATAAGCATTTGCACGTATTTGATCTCTTCCTCATTTAAAAGACTATCAGTAAGACTTAGCAGCAATTACAGTGGAGACAGAAGTAGGATGGCTGCAAATAGTCAAATATTGTCCATATAAATAATTTCAGTGTGCAGTAGGATGTAATTTCTGGATGCCAATCTGTGGTGCATGTTCCCACCGTGGCATGAAAGGAACCATCTGAAAGCACAACCGTAGCCCAAGTTGTGCCAATTCTGGGCCAAATTCATCAGCTGGCACGGATAACAGAGCACAGAGCTCTTTGGTCAAGGTGTTTAAAGGGATGGGGACACCGCAGGGGGGGTCTGCAGCAAAGCCCCTCCCTGCATGCGTCCTTGCTCCATGTGCCATTGCTACACAGAGGGTGGAAAGAGCAGAGTTGTCCAGAGACAGCCTGAACCTTTCCTTCATTCCCTGCAGGTGAAGTTGAGGGAAGCTGAGGGAGAACAATGTGGAGGGCAGAGGGAGGGACTGAGCAGAGGAAATATTTCAGAGCAGGGCCTCAAGTGTGGAAATCTGGGAAAGTCAAGATGCTCGGGGAGGGGGAAAGGAGCTATCAAGACTGTGTTCACTTTTGAGACCCAGCAACCACATGGTGCCATTGGTCTGGTGGCATAGGGTTGGCATTGTATTTATGGCTTCTTGTCAACAGCTGCTTTCTCAGCTCGCCCACAGCCATCCCTGGATCCATGCTTTCTCATAGTTTCTTCAGAACGGCTAATTTTAAGAAGCATCAATGAGTCCCCAGGGAGGGTTCCTGAGTCCAATCTATTTGTGATGTAAATAGAGCATGGTGGTGCTGGAAGAGGACTCGGGAGTCATTAGGTCCCAGTGTGGAGGAAGAGGAAGTGATATAAACACATTCCAGACTGTCCTCAGCTCCTGGGAATGGAGATCCATGTTTTCTAGGTAGAAAGGGAACCGGTAGGTGGGAAGGAGTCCTCTCTGGCAGTGCAACAAAGCTTGTTAGACTGTCTGTGTTGGAAGGATCTCTTCTTACAACACAGGGTGTGGGGAAGCTCTGTCTAGAGGAGCTCAAGGCCAAGCAGCATGGGCTGGGATGAGGATAGATGTGACCCATGTAACTCTGGAGATAATAGACCTGTTTCTCCTGCAGGTGATCCAGGGGAGATTCACTCTGGGGTCTGAGGAGGTCTGAGCTCTGAGCAAAGCTTCCCTGCCTGCCTAAGCTGAGCATTGCATCTGCCTGCCCAGCACCAGAGCTACCATCTCTTGATCTGTGACACACAGAAAATGCCTGTAAAAGAATGTGTCACTTGAGAATCACTCTGTGATCCTCTGAGCTGGACACCAGGTAGGAGAGGAGAACAAGCTCCTGCTTTTAATATGTGGGAGACGACCTGGTGCAGACAGTCCAGCAAGGACTCCTAGGTGAGTCAACCCAAGGGATGGCCCAGGTGCTGGGACAAGGGAGCAGTTATCACCAAAATGGGACTGGCAACAGCCTGAGAGCCACCTGCAGCCATTCATATCAGGCCCAGTGTGCAGTTTCAGGTAGGCTTCCTTGGAATATTTACTGAAAATTAACTGCCCCTGCTGGGAATGTTCTCGTTGATGCATCCCTGCTTCTAGAGAAGTTAGTCTGTCCCCAGGGCTGAACCCCCCACACCCAGCAGCATTCACAGCTCATCTGTAAAATGGTGCACACCAACAAGTAGAAGAAAACAAAATTTTGCAGCCTTAATTTTCATCTTCAGCATTCTGCAAGATGCACAGACTTCTCTGGATCCACCTGCCCCCACTTGCCTGATAAATATCAAAAAACATTTCATCCAAGAAATATGAAATGATAACTCTGTTTCCATTTTGCAGGGTTCAAAACAGACCTCATTGCTGTGCTCACCACATCTGCCATGTTATTTTTACATCAATCTTATCATGATTATTGCACAAAATTTTGAAAAAATCCCATTTTTTACTTGTAAGTAAGATGTGTAGAGGCAAAAATTGTTGTTTTGTTGCAAGATAGCAAGCTAGAATAAAAAAGATTGATAAAATTCTAAAAATACACAATTTGGATAGTGTTAAAAATTCCTTCAGAAATGTATTTTCCAAAACCAATTTTTAATAGAAAGCTTTTCTTTGCAATCCTTCAGTAGTCTCTGCTAGCAAAGAAAGCAAAATCTGGGGTTTGGTCAGTGCCTCTTTTTTCTACACTTGGACAAGATATACCAACAAGACTTGAAGTCCAGAAGAGTTCTCCAGTCACTGCCTCAGAACAGGGGAGAAAAGGATGTGATACACCAGCTACGAAAGCCAAAGCACTGCCTTTTGAAGTGCTGAAGAAGTTCACATTTAAAGGCCAAGGTTCATACCCAGGATCAAACAACTGATTTGTCATCAGCATCCAATGCTTGGTGAGGAGGGCATGCCTCAGAGTATTTCTCCAATAGAGAAGCACAGAGGGGTGAACTTGGGATCTCTTGTTTGTCCAGCAGCTGTTGCTGGCACCAAGCAAGCTGGCTTTGAAACTTGTTTATTCATCCTCTGCTGAAAGCAGATGTCTCTGCAATTAACAGGGATTTAAACAATCAAAGGAAAATCAGAATGGAGGCAGGACATCCAACGCTGTGGTTCAGAGGGATGTGCAGAGTTGATCTGCATGGATGATCCTTTTGGCCTTTTGGATGAACAGGAAAGGAATGATTTTCTGAGCTGGGTTGCAAAGCTGTCTGCCTTGATCAGCTCATTCCTCCTCCAGCAGGCAGCAGCAGCACTTCTGTGCATGCTTCTCTCTTTTCGTGGTACTTTTGTAGGTCTTTTTCCCCCAACTCCACAGAAGCAAGGTTGGTAATCTTATTAAAATGCAGCAAGACTTTTGCCTCCAGTGCTGCAGCAGGACATCTTGCTGAATGGTCTGCTTTTTGCTTTTCATAAAATCGCAGTGTAATTCGTGTTGGAAAGGAGCTCTGGAGGTTGCTTGATCTGACTTTCCACTCAGGGCAGGGTCATCTTCAAAGTTACATTATGTTAATCGGGGTCTTGCACAGTCAATGTTGTAATATCTCCAAGGATGGTGATTTCCACAGCTCCTCTGGCCCCTGCTCCAGTGTATAACCACCTCCATCCTCCATTTCACCTCATTTTGTGTTGGATGCAGGGTCTTTCATTGCACACCCCTTTCAGCAACCCGGGAGAAAATGGCAGAATTAAGAGGGACTAGCCATAATGTTCCTCTTTTTACCAGCAGCCCTACAGGGCAGGACTGTGCTTAACCCAAGCTGTGTATCCGCTGCAGGAAGGCACAGTGTTATTGTCATGTCCATCTGTCCAGCCCTGAGCAATCCAGAGTGCTGTAACTCGTTATCTTGCTGAACCGCATGGTTTTGGAGAGCTCTCTTCATCCAAAATGAATTGCAGCTTTCACTCTGCATCTTCTTGGTGAGAGCAAGTGTTATGTCTGCAAGATGGTGATGGGTATTTTCTGGGGTGCAGAGCAGATAATCTAACATGAGCTCTTGGAGCTCAGAAAATGGTAAAAAACCCAATTTCCTCACCCAGGAAGTTCTGTTGCTACCAAGCTCTGATAGGCAGTTTTCTGGGTTACAGAGGCTTCTGAGGTTATAGAAACTTCATCATATATCTGCTTCTGTAGGCATCTACATCCCTTTGAAATTCTTCAACAGATGGAGGATGAAGCTCTGAATCGGTTGGCCCCAAGACAGCTAATTTCACAAAGTTCACGTGGAAATTTGCAGGTCTTGTTATTTGTAATAAAAAGCCCTGGGATATTTGAGCTCTCGGTCAAATCCTCCCTTGACTTTTTCAGAGAAAATTGCCAGAAAAAGACCTAATGATATTATCTCATGCATCATTCTGATGCATGTTCAGTGTTGAACATAATGGCTAGAAGTCCCCTTGCTCAAGGGCAAATTTATTTCCTGGTTAACATCTGGCTACAGACTAATCTTTCCTGCAATTTGCCAGTTGCTGGCATGAGTGAAAAAGAGAATTATTGAGCTCTTTACCTGCTTGCATCCAATTAGGCAAAGTTGCTGAAAGTAAAAGTGATGCACTAATGAAAGATGCAAACGCCTTCCTCTCTGCTGGCTCCTTCTTGCCAGAGCTGAGTGCACGTGTTGGCACTCGGGTGAGTGGTAGGTGACCACTGAGATGACCTAAGATCACCCACTCCAGAACATGGTTTCCCTAAGCAAACACTTAAAGAAAAAGTACAAAAAGGGGAACAAGTAGGGAACACAGCCACCTGTGATACCCTCCCTGCTTCCAGCAATCAGCGTCTGGGGTTTTTTGAACCAGAAGCTGCGTTAAACCTCAAAGCCTCCTCCTACAAGCAAATAGGAGACATAAAGTGGTTCTATGGATCAACTGAGAAAAAGGAAACCTCTTACCTTCGTGTTATGCACAACACGAAGACAGCATCATGGGGCAAGTGCGTATTGACCCCCTATAACTGGGCAGAGATGAAACCAGTATGGCAGCTCAAGGAAGTGTGCTGTCTCTGTGAGGCTGCATGATGGTCTTGCAGAGCATAAAGCTGATTTCCCTTCCAAACACAGACAGACAGGAGCATCTCTGTCACTCACAGCCGGGCAGAGCCTTTTACACCTGCTCCACTCTGGCACACTCAGACCCACCGATCCATTACCCCTGCCCAGTCCGTGGCAGGCGTGGCCACGGAGCACCTTGAAAGATAAGGAACCAGTCCTCAGGCTTGGAATTCCTGCATGCATTGCCTTCCTGTCCCTCTTCAGTGCCCAGCTGTCCACAGGCACATCAGCAATTTCCACTCTCAAGGAAAGACCCCAGGAAAGAGAGAGGCTGAGGCTCAAGGAGCAAACGCAGCAGGTGCTCGGTAATGCAGGTGTATTGCCACAGTGTGTGTGTGTTTTATAACTTCCTTCTGAGCCTTGCTCCCCATAATCAGATTATGAAATCTTAGAATCCAGTAAAAGCAAACAAACAGATCATGCGGAGAGCAATAAAAATAAAATATCATAATAAAAACCTAAATAGAGAACATTTTCAGTAAACAGAATGCTGTAAACAAACTAATGTGTCTCTCTGTGACAATATTTGGCAAGATATGGAAGAGCCCCAAGAGATGGCATGAAAACACAGCTGTTCTCTCCCTGTGTTAGGTGAAGAGTGAGAGAAGGGACGCGACTGCAGCACAACTCCTGTGGCTCCAGGGTCATGGCGGGACAGCTCTGTCCATGCTGGTGGAGCAGGAGGGTGGTTCCTCCCAGTGCCTGTCCTCCAGGTGATGCTCTGACTCCCCTTCCAGGTGAGACCCATGGCAAAATGATCAGCGGAACAAAACAGAGGTCACCAGTCAGGCTGCTCTCCCCCTGGCCATGGCTCCTCTGCAGATACAGCACAGTGTGTGCTCAGCAGGAACAGGACTGAAAGTCCCATTGCATCTCTTACAGCATTTCTGAAGTTTGTCTTCTCCATGAGCCACGTGGATGAGCCACACAGCTCAGTTAGGTACCAAGCTTTGTCTCTGCTCTGGGGACAGCGCAGAGTCATTGTCCTGGGCCGGGACATGATCAGAACTAGGTAGGCAAAGCATGAATTACAATATCTCATGGAAAAATTGTGGGTTTGGAAATGAATAAAAGCAGAATCACCTTTACTGTCATCACTGCTGGCACAATAGCCTGCCAAAGAGTAGCACCTCTTCCCACCAGTCATGCTCCAACCCCTAGGGGTTGCCTTTCTCCTCATTTTAAGGAGATCCCATGAAAAAAAAAAAAAGTTCCGATAAACATCAGCTGGAGAAACACCTGAGGTCACAGACTGTTTAAGGCAATACCTTTACCTGCAAATCCATGGATTTGCAAAGTTCCACTGGATTTCCAGAGAGCTTCCTGTTTCACTGATCATTTTCTTCCACTCCTTCTCCAGTAAAAATGCTGCCTCTACCAGTGGTGAGAAGCAACCTTATCATTATTTTAGAAACAAAGACTTCTTCCTAAAGATTATTGCTTTGTCTGGGTCTCCTGGATGCTCTTTTGCTCTCTAATGGGGGTCTCTGTCTCTGAGTCTCCGGGAGCACATTTTCTTCTGTCCCTAGATTGTCCCCATTCAGATTGACAGAGATCGACCAGATGGGGACTGATCCAGGTTTAATGCTTCCCAACATATTGTTTACTCAATTCATTTGCCCCTCTAGCTCTACTCAAGTCGTCCCTTTAAGAGTACCGTGAGATTTACAAAGATGTTCATGATTCAGATTTTTTTGACAATTCAGTTGTTTCGGAACATTCAGCCTTAAGGATGCATGCTAATTTTCCAGCCAGAGTATTAGTCTAAGCACTCACTGAAAGTTCGTTCATTATCTGTCTGTGTTACAAAATGATGCCACTCTTCACCGTATTTCTGTGGTAGGGCAGCCCTCCGAGTCTCCACCACTGCCTCATCTCCAGATCTCCATCCAGCCCTGACTGCTGTGAAGAATTCATGGTTGCAAACCTGACGCAAATGCTTGTGCTGGGGTCATCAAGCTGGTGCCGTGTTTGGAAATTAAACAATAGGATGTGCTTTGTGCACACAGTTTTACTGTTTGCTAGAGAGTCCGACCACAACAGTCACTCCTGGGTCAATCTCCTGCCACTAGTGAAACACATGTGGTCCATGTTGCCTTAACTCACTGATTGCTGGCAACTTTTACTTTCCATGAAGCACTGATCTAGGGAAAAACCAAGCACAAATGGAGCAGAAGACCTTAAAGATCATTGAGTTTCAACCCCCTGTCATGGGTAGGGACACTGCCCCATCCTATTTTGCTTAAGTGAATCCTGACTAATGGTTGTCCAAGCTGTACCTTAAAAGCATCTATGGCAGATAAATCATCTCCCTGGTCAGGTCAGTAAAATCTTGCTAGGGTATGGAAAGCTTCTTCTAACAACAAAATTTCTCCTTCCTTCATGGGGTTACAAAAGACAGTTTGTTTCCTAACATTAATGTATTTGAAGACCATCACAAAGCCCAGCCTCAGGCTTCTTTTTAGGACTAGATGAAGACCACCTCTTCAGTCTTCCCTTGCAGGTTGTGTTCCCCAGATTTTTGATTATTCTTGCATTTTCCTTTGGATTTGCTCTGACTGATCCATACCTCCTCAATATGATGCTGAGCGCCTGGACTAACAACAAGACCTGATTAAAAACTTGCTGGAGCCAGTGGATCTTTCCACGGATATTGAATCAGGCATTGTTTGCAGATTTGTATGACTGTTTTCTTTTTTTTTTTTTTTCTGTATGAATCTTTATTTTTTTACATGGAACAGGGGATTTCTGTGACCACTGGTCTCCTTCGTCCCCATGCAGAGGATCTTCTGTGGACAAAAAGATGAAATACTGCTAAACTACTGGATCCTGGGAAGACCTGTTCCCCACAGGGACAAAAAAGAACAAAGCTTGTAAAGTATATGAACAGCATTTTCCTCAAAAGGAGGTGAGGTGGAGGCAGGCAACTAGAAACTTCAACCATCTTGACTCTGCAAGGCTGGAAGAGGCTGAGATCTGGAAGATGATGCTGACTCACTGCCACGCCAGGGACCTCCCGCATCGCCCGTAACCAGCTAAGCCTCGACATCTAGGGCAGAGGAAACCATGCACTTCTAGGGCTCTTGACTGGCACTTTTAAAGGCAGTATTTTTACAGATGAGCCTTTACCAAACCTGTGATTGTGTGCCAGTTCGTTTAGAGGCTTTCTACACGCTGAGTTTCTGCTTTAAAAATGTTCACTTTTCCTACCCTGCTATTACTGCTCATGCACTTAAACTTGTCTGGAAAAGCAGTTTCCCACCCGTCGGAAGGGCTCTGCGTGCCTTAGCAGCCTGTGCTTGTCAATGTGCCTGTGAGCTGGGTTCTAGGTGGGCATGAGCAGGCATCTGAAGGACAGCAGGGAAATTCATATTCCTGTGCCTGATGTGTAGGGAGTCTGTGGATCCATCTGCACTGTTATGCTATGAAAACTTACGAAAATTCTAATTGAAAGCTTCATTTCAGAGTCAAAAAATTATCTGCAAATTCTAGCATGATTGGGAAAAAGGGAGAAGGTAAACCAGTGATCCTGATAGCAGCTGATCTGGGGTGCAGCAAGAAGCATGCAAGCATAGCAAACAGCAGAGAAGCTGGAGGGAAGACGCTCGGCACCTAGGGCTGTGCTGCTCCTGCTGTGCTGAGCTGACCCTCAGTGCCCGACTGCCGAGCACTTCCCAAAAACATACTGAAAAGAGTGTGTGCTCCTGTGTCAGAACCTTTCCTGAGAAACCTTCCAACGTGGGTCAGGCTGGTGATGTGGGCTTAGCCCTGTGAAGATCCTCAGGGCTGGGCACGGGGCACTGCCAGGGGACTCAGCCCTATCCTGAGCTTTGAATTAAGAGATTCCAACCACGCAGCAGTGGCTTGAGGCTTTGTGGATCATGCAGACAGTTTGGATTGTGCATGGCAAGGTCCTCCCATAGTGCAGGACATACCTGTGTTCTGAAGGACTGGGGAGCTCCAGCAATGAGCTGCCTGCTAAGGCTCATTTCTAATTTAATTATTCAAAGTTCAACGTGACCATGCAAAACACGCACCCCACAGGCCAATAAAGATGCAAAAAAGGGGCTGGTGGAAATGTTTTCCTGGGGCTTTGTTAGTGCAGTGCTCCACTCCGCTGTCCTCGCAGTGCTCACCGTGAGTCAAGGACTGCTGTCGTGACTGTTTTGCTGTGGCTGGATGCTTATCACTAAGTCAAGTCAGAAAAATAGGAAATCAGCTTTTTTTTAGACAAAACGTGCTGGGATTTCTTTTAAAAAATGGGAAGGATATGTCATTTTTGTGATTTTTTTTTTTTAAGGGAAACTAGAACTAAAAGGAAATTCTACTTCATTTGATGTTTGGCTTTGGTTCCACTTTACCTCCATAAACCAAGAAACTAGAAACAGGGAGTTATCCTTCAGACAACAGACAAAGAAATAAAAAACTTGGATTTTTTTGTGTGGGGAAAGGTGAGAACAAGAACAGAATAGATGGATGAACTGTCTCGTAACTGGTTTTGAACTAGGAAAAGTTTTGAACTGGAAAAGGTGGTACTACATGTAAGGAGAAAAAAAGTTATTTTTTTTAAATATGAAAAAGATCTTCTTCACTCCCACTTATAATAATAACATCAAAATAAGTAACAATACTAAGTAATTACTAAAAAATATTAGTAATAAACTTCTTAGTAATTACTAATAAGTTATAATACTATCAAACATTTTGTACAGAGTGAGAAGACTGCAGTTTAATTTTTTCATTATTTCTCGGGAAACTGTATAGGTTGTGTTTTTTTTTTTTCTGGGAAATTTTTCATGCTGGAGAGGAAACAGATTTTGAACCCTTTCTCNGTTATTTTTTTTAAATATGAAAAAGATCTTCTTCACTCCCACTTATAATAATAACATCAAAATAAGTAACAATACTAAGTAATTACTAAAAAGTAATATTAGTAATAAACTTCTTATTAATTACTAATAAGTAATAATACTATCAAACGTTTTGTACAGACTGAGAAGACTACAGTTTAATTTTTTCATTATTTCTCGGGAAACTGTATAGGTTGTGTTTTTTTTTTTTCTGGGAAATTTTTCATGCTGGAGAGGAAACAGATTTTGAACCCTTTCTCACAGTTCTTCTCTAAGAACTGCTTTTTAGGATGAGGAACACTGGTTTTACATCTGTTGCCAGCTGGGTTCCCCACAAGTACAAGGCAAACAGACAGCCACGTGGGCTGCTGGGCTGGAGGAGATTGCTTTCATCATATGTAGCTTTGGGGAGATCTCAAATCTCTTCCAGTGGGCTGCTGGTGTTCTGCTTAAAGCATCCCCTCTCCTCCCACCTTCTTGGGTAGTTCAGGAAAAAGGAGCAAACGATGCTCATGGATGCTTCCCAGGTGTGGGCCGTGAGAAGGGACCATCACCAGCACTGTGCCTCTCCAGAGGCTGTCAGGGTCGGGATGATCAGTAGGGATTATTAGAGTGGGGATGATTAGAACACCCTACCATCCAGGGGTGGCTATCACACACAATTTTTTGTTAGCCATATAATTAAATATGATCTGGTATTGTTGTAATTATTTCCCATGATGAAGAATAAAAAAGAGGCGTATAGAATGATGGCAGATTTATTCAAAGGGAAGCATTTCAACAACTACGTTGTTGCTGCAGCAGTTATCAACAAATACTGGGGTTTTTTTTCCTAAATACATGGATTTTTCTTAATAAGACCAAATGCCATCTGCTCTGCTCAGAGAGAAATGTAAAAAAGACTATAGAAAAAGGAAGCCTCTGAAATATCAATTTGTGGAGTGGGTTTGTATGGTATTCTGAAGCTTTTAGTATTTCTAAAGGAAGATCAAATTTCTGTTCAAGCAGTTTTTCCAACAATGACAATAATTTGCTACAAAAATCAACCCCTTCTGAACTTTCTCTCAGCTCTGGAGTTCTGTGATGACATGTCTCAATGCTATTTTCAATTATCTCCTTTTGACAATGAAGCACAGCATTGTCCTTTATATCAAGGTTTTGACAAGAGCCTTAAAGCTTTCATGCTGCAGTTGCAATTCAGATGTTTTCTTTTGCTCCTAATTTTTTAATAGTGTCTTCCACTGAGCCTATCTCAAAATGAAATGAATCTAATTTAGATTCAAAAGAATCAAAATGAGCCTTTAAAGCCCTTTTTTTTCTTCCCCCAAAGAAATACAGCATCAAGAGAAATCTTTGAACACAAAGGAATCCCCAGGGAAGAAGATAATTTTGGCAACAGCTTGTGCCATGTTCAGAGGACAAGACCTTGGGGATGTGACAATCCACTGCTTCGGTCTCTGCTGATAGTCATTGTGGAAAAACCTGCAGCAAATGCCACTATTCTGATCTAGGAATCACCACTTTTTTTACCAAGAAGGCCTCCAAATGAGGTAGACTAGGAGTTTCTGTCTTCAGTTCCCAGTTCCAGATGAGTGAGCCATGTGCTGAGTCTGCAGCTAACCTGGGGAGAGGTCATTCCGGGGAGAAATTCAAAATACCTCTGGTTTACATTGCATTGTTGTTACTGCTGCCTGCAAATACTTGAAAAACATTTACAAAGGTGATACATCAGACCTATTCCCAGGAGTGGCAGACCGTAAAAAATGAGGGGCAACAGCCACAGACTGGGAGCTGCAGTTTGGACATCAGGAAAACCTTCCTTCCCAGGAGGCTGGCGCAGCAATGGGAAAGCGTTCCAGTGGGTGCAAGCATATCAGACCTTGAAGGTTTCCAAGAGCTGACCTGCTATTTGGAAATAGTCCTGTTCAGAGTGAGAAGCTGGACTGGACCCAATGGTCCTTTACAACCAACCTTTCCATGCTTCTACAGCTGACAAACCACAGGCAGAGACAACCTGAGAGAGCTCAACATAAAATAAGGAGAAAATGTTACCAGAAGACTACATCAAGATATGAAGAAACATCAGCAGGCCAGTCCAAGAGGGAGTTTGGCTCTCAAATGGTTAGAGAAAGGCAATCGCACCAGTGTGAATCAGGGAGCAGGAATGTTTCCCAGGAAAGCATTCTGTAATTCCAGTGCTTTCGTTAGGCAGCAAATATAGGTGCAGGATGCGACCTGCTATGACCGTGTGCAAATAAATGCCTTGTAAATCTCACCCATAAATAACCCACGTTTGGGCTGTGGATGTGATGTCGAAGGCTTTCTGGCACCGCAAAGTGGAGCAGCTTGCTCAGAAGAATCCCAGAAGGTTGCGGAGGTGCTGGGGAACACAAGCTGGTCTGCTGTTCAGCCTACCACCTCTGACGGACACAAATACCCCCCTGCAATGCCAGATCCCAAACACAGACCACTAATTAGGAGCTTTTTTTTCCATCTTTTTCCTTTAGTGGGGCAACTTCCTGATACCAGGTAATTATCTCCAGGTAACAGGCTGATGTGGAAGACTGGAGACTTCCATAGTTATTCTCCATTGTCTCCTGAGCCCACACGGAAGACTTGCTCGGCCACTCAAACTGTGCCGTGGTCCTCTCCTGCTCTTTCCTTGGGCATATGCTCATCACGACACATTATGTCACCAGGAATTGTTATCAGAAATGGCTTCCAGCTGCTCCACAGTTCATGTGTGATGCTTCTGTCGTTTTATTGTGTCATGCATAGTGATGGTGATACATGGTAGACAGCAACGGTGGCAGGTACACTTGGCCATGCCAGCACTTTGCAGCATGTTTCTTTTATGGGCTGAGACAAGCTCTATCGTGGGCAGAGACAAGAATTTTCTGGGTGCTCTTGAGGCACTTTACAGTTAAAAAAAAAAAAAGAAAAGAAAAGATGGTCTGTTGTGAAACATAAAACCCTGTAGGACTTGGGACTTCACACCAAAAATGTTTGTTGGCCAAACAGCCCTTCTCAGTGGTCTCATGTCTCTGCTTTGTGCACACACAGCTTGCCTGAGCCCTTTTTCCTCTCCTTCCTCACTTCCAGCTTCAGGGTCTCCCTGTCTTTGTGAGTATTTCTGTTGTCCTCATGCTTCATAACTGGCACCTTAAGCCATGGAGGGGTGACAGACAAAGAACTGCATCACTGGACTCTGAGAGCTGACAGCATTTAGTGGCTCTCAGCTTGTTAGAACTTCACTCTAGGAGCAAAGCTGAAATCCTCTGCAAAAGGCTGGGCACCACGTCTTACACAAGGGAGCCATCTCCGTTAACCTGTACAGGTGAAAATGGCATGAAACTACTTGCTTCCTTGCTTCTTTATTCTCCCAAAGAGCTTTGTTGTGCAGGAACCTTAAAATGATTGGCTGTTGCCAAAGTCTTCAGCAGAAAAATGGGACTTTTATAAAAAAAAATAGCAATTATGGAAATTGACTGTTTACAGTGACAAAGCGCTGATAAGAACAATAAAAATATTTTTGCCAATAATTATCACATTGAGGCTTGCTGCATTATGATTACAATGTTCCACGTTCCAAAGAAAGGGACCTGTCAGGTGTGTTGCAATTTGGCCATATAAAAAAATAAAAATATTCTCTCTAAAATGGTTACCTGAGAAACATTTAATGACCTCTGGTTATCTATTTAGGTTCTATAACACTGAGTGAAGTAGTTTTAGTCCATTCAGTACAAAAATCATCGCAACACATTAAGAGGGAGCAGAAATAATTGAGGTCTGGAGGGGCTGAATGCAAGGAATGATTAAAAGAGATACTTATGAATAATGACTTCAGATGGAACATAATAAGTTTCTTGGAGGGTATATGTAACAAAAAGATGGGATTTGTTTAGCGTTGCACACTGGGGCATAATTAGATGTAATAGGATTAAATTAATGCATGGAAAAATAATCTGATTATCAGGAATCATTTGCAGCTGTGAAAAAGAAGTTGTATTTGCAAAGGGTTAATTGGTGCTTACGAGCTGCAGCATCTTCCCTGCAGGCATATTCCTGCCTCAGTGGCTCTAGGGCTGCAGCACTTCCAGAGGGTTGCTATAGTCCTTCTGTGGTGGATCCCTCTGGGCAGAGATGGTCAAGAAGGCTCCCCCTTTGCCAGTGCAGTTTAAATCAGTCTCTTTTTCAGGAACATAATTGTACCAGTGCAAAATGGGTACTGTTTAAATGGGGCTCTTCCTCCACGGTCCTTCAGTGACCACAGCTCCGTCAGCAGGGGATGGATGAGCCAGGAGTGGGGCTGGCAAAGGGATTGCAGAGGCACAGACCTCCTTCTGGAGAACCCAGGTCAGAGTGCCGATGATGCTGCAGAGTTTGGTGGGAGGGAGAGTACCCAGTGAAATGAATCTGTAACTCAAGGCACACGACATGTTTCTATTAGGAGGTGGATCAAAGCTGTTTCCCCTACTGAAAGACCTTGTGGAAGAGGGTAAGACAGTTGAAACTGAATGTAATGGTCTCATTAAAGTGCTGAGTGATTTTTATTCACCTAAGAATTATGTTCTTACTGAAAGACATGATTATTTCCGAGACCGTAGGCAACATCCAGATGAAGAGATGTCTGAATCTATAACAAGCCTGAAAGACTTCACTTCCAAGCACCCGTCCAGCCTGACAGCAGAACAATACCTGGCTGTTTGGTGTGTGCTTGCATGCATTAATAGTGAGAAACGCAACAAATCACCCCATGCAGCCAGGAGAGAAACGCAGCCATCTTGTGTGAGCAGGAAAAGAACAGCGTGTCCCTCCTCGTTTCGTACATCAGGTCTGAAGGTTGTGTCCACACTGAGCAGCCAGAATGCATCCTGCAACTCTCACCTTGCTGGTCTGAATGTCCAAAATGTGAACCTCACTGGACTGCACCAGCCTCTTCTTGCTGTTTGACAGCAGGCAAGGAAGCGGATGGGGGGGATGGTTTACTCCAAAGCTCTCATCCTGTTATGAGACTGGGATGTCTCCAGGTCACACATCTGAACCTGGAAGAGCTCCTGAGCCCAGCATTTTGGGATAGACATGGGGGATTCTCTTCCCAAGGAGCTGGATCCAAGCCACCAGAGGCTCCAGGTGACAGACTGACCTACGCTGCCCATCTGGGCACAGTGTCCTGTCTGCTCTGCGCCCCTGGTACATTCATTGAATACCGCCTCGCACACCTGGAATCACCAGATCTTTCATTACGTTTGCACCACCCTGCCCTGGTGACCGCATCTGAGTGTTTTCATTAAATGCCCGCAGCTGTACTCCAGAGCTTGCAGGTTTCATTGCAGCGTATGCCTTCTGCTGGCTTTTATAGCCCATGCTAAATCCTCCGCCAGCAGAGTCCCCGCTGTCTGTGCTTGAACTAGCTCTCTTGGTGATGTCTTTCCTTACTAGATGGGGAAAGAAAACCACCCAAGGTCATCTGTCTTCCATAATCACATCACCTCCCTGTCCTCCTCCTAATGAACCAAACAGGTTGAGCTCTGAAATCACTTTGTGTAAGGCGTTTTCTTTAGTCTTCGAATCACTGTGTTTCCTACAACCTTCCCTGTCTTTTTACAGACTTTTAGAAGGTCAGGGCTGGAACGGAGGTGCATGGTGAGACCCTTTCTCTCACTGGCAGAAGGGGAGATGCACAAAAGCTGTTGTGACACTTGTGTGGCAACAGGAATGTACTAAGCTAACAGTGCTAATGATCTGCATAATTTGATTACTGTGCATTTTCAGCTCACAGATTTCAACAGGGACAATGTAAAACAAAATGAGAATTCCACTGAAGAATATATTCAAGAATTAAGCAGGTGCAGGTGTTTGACACTCAGACATGGATATGGTTCCAGCAGGCAGCCTCCATGTAAGGAACAAGAAAGCAACAGTAATAAAAAATCTGAAAAGGAAAAACTCAAGTTCTCCATGCCAAGTCGATTTCTCGCCTACAGTATGCCTGAGAGGCCACAGAGCTACTGCTCCCAAAGAAAGCACGTTAGAATTTTGTAATCATAATAATGCCTAAGTAAGAGGCAGTTACCTATTTTTGTTATCTTGCAGTCTCGCATGTTTCTCTATGGCGAGGATGTCCCCTATTTTATTGAATCAATACTGCAGAGCGGGGAGTATAGATTTTGTTGGCTTCAAGCAATAAGAGTCTAGAAGCAATCAGAAGAAAACAAACAGGGGGATTTACCTCCTCTTGTGGGGATTCATTTTTAACTCCTAGGAGCATGTTGGATACATTCTGTTGAATGTTATGAGTAATATTTTTTGATCTATTGTTTCACCTCCTCTAAGGTATATTTTATTTCAGAACAATCTTCTTTTGATGTTTTAGAGGTCATCCTGGCAGGTATCTGAGATGAATCACATCTTTGTCTAACTATTCCCTTTTGAGTCAAAAAAACCCAAACTTTCTTGGGTGAAGTACCATCACAAGAATTTGGGATAATATTTAATTCATCGATACACTGTAGAGAAAACCTTCTCTACTGAGCCCCAATATTAGTATTTGAATACACTAGGATATAAAATTACTCTTTCAGTCTCTCTGTCTTTTGTTTTTATCATTGGATGAGTGTTGGTGACAATTCTGCTCCCCTTTCTAATGCAATTAGCCTGCTTTCGAACAAGTGTCACATGTCCCTAAGGTGAGCCCTTTCTAGCAAGATTCCAGGGAGAGATCAGTAATGTAAGACTGTAGTTACATTCTGAGTGCCACCGAGTATTATTGCATGAACAGAGAAACCCACACAAATAAATTCTGGGGCCTATATGACCACTTCTTCCAGGAATCACACTTCAACAGCCATGGCCAGCTCCTGAAGAACATCTCAATTTTCCACAAACCCTTCCACTACCCAACACAGCCTCTTATACCAATTACTTCTGAACCAAACCTACAAAATTAATTCCACTACAGACCATGTCTTTTCCATACTGAACATTTGCTCGTACATAAATCCAAAATAAACAAAAAAAGAATGAGGAACAATCAATGTAAGAGTGCCATCTGGTGACATCTGCCATAACCTTGTATCATAGACAGCTTCTTCTCTGCAGTGCAGAGTGAAAAAAATTAGGGACAAGATCCATGACAGTACAGGAGTTACACAAAACTGATCTGTTTTCTCTACAAAATTGGTCAACTTATGTAGGTAACTCAAAATTGGTAGCTGAGGGCTAAGCTCTATAAGAATCCAGCCACAAATGTGTAAATACAGGTGCAAAGTGCCTGTATAATATTCATGGCCATGCGTGCAAATTGAATAATTGTCCTTGCGAATGGCTAATTAGGTACATTGGACATGGAGTCGGGATAACTGTGCACACAAATTAAGCCTGCACTTTTGTACTGAAGTGGTCTGAAAATCTGTCTCTGGGTTTCTTTCCCTAATTTATTTAGATATTAACATCTTGTATTTATGCAAATGCCTGTCATGCTTGAAAGGTTTGAAATGCAATCGTAACAATTTGAACACGACCTAATGTCATACTCTGACATGGTAATGGCTCTTGTCGTCCAAAAGAGGTTAATTTCTATCATGGCCCAATTTAATACAGTTTTCCACTGGGAATCTGCTCTACTTAAGAAAACAGAAGTCCAGGATGCATTCCAGGGAGAAGCTACTTGGAGTAATCTATTATTTGTGAATATTTTCACATTGTCTCCACCTGTAGAGACCACAAAAGACCAAAATTCGCATTTTAAAAGTCTTTGAGTGGGGCTTTTACTCAAGCAGATAAGGTTTGAGAGACCGAGTAATCATTCTGCCTGCTAACCATAAGGACCAGTCTCATATTTTAGGGGTAAATAATAAACCCCTGCAAGAAATCTGGGAAAATTAAACCAGTGAAATAATTTTTGGGGTGATGGTTTTTGTCCTTTGCATATTTCTACTCTTTAAGAGGGATGGCATAAACCACACAGAGGTATCTTCCCTGTAATGGTTTAAATGTGGGCCAAATGGCACTGGTTCAAACAAATTGCAGGCGTGGTTTGGAAGTAGGAATGGTCCAGGGACCTTTCCCAAGAGGTTTTCAGCATGCAACTACTCTCTTCTGGAGGGCGGGAGACTTTGTTAGCAAAGGCACAACTCCACAACTCTTCTAAGCCAGCTCAGAGACCTGTTACCTGCCGGGACATTTGCAATATCTGGGACATCCGGACCCACAGCAGATGAGGTGCTGCTGGGAACCCAGGTCAGGTTGTTGCCTTCTTGCTGAAGTGATCTGGGGCTTTGGGCAGGTCATTCAAAGTACCCCAACCCCTAAAGTAAAGAGGGATTAAAGGTGCCAAAGGAACCACTTGCAGTACCTAGACAGTCAATAAATAAAAGGAGAACATGAATCAAATTGCCAAATAGTCCTGTGGCAAGCCAAGGAGCAACCTCCCATGACCCACAAGTACCCACCAGGCACAGGTCTGCAACTGATCTGCTGTACTGGAGCTCCACTACCCAAACTGGATAACGTGTGTCTGCAGTCCCAATGCAGAAGATAATACTCACCTGAAAATCAGCCCCTCCAGGAATGTTGTTCACTCATTAGGTTGCCCAGAGGAGCTGTGGATGCCCCATCCTTGGAGGGGTTCAAGGCCAGGCTGGATGAGGCTTTGGGCAACCTGGGCTACTGGGAGGTGTCCCTGCCCGTGGCAGGGGGTGGCACTGGGTGGGCTTTAAGGTCCCTTCCAACCCAAACCCTTCTGATATTTTATAATTTCAAAACAGAGCCCATGAACAAGGAGATGGTTTAGCAAGGCTTAGCGCACGTCCCTCACCTGCACACTCATCCTCCTGGCTGCAGCGGACGGGTTCTGCCTCCTCCTTCCTGCACTGTCATGTTCAGGACTGAAAAGGGTTTGATGGAGAAGCATGATACAACCTGTCTCGCCTGTGTCCTGCCAGATTTTTAAGCAACCTGGTGACTCTGTGAGTTGCAGCAAACTCTGCCCAGTCTCCTCCAAACCCCACAAAGTTCACTGCTGCCAGATGCAAGTCCTCACAGGCAGCTGCTCACCCCCCTGATCTGCAAGCTCCAACACTGTCCTTCTCTCCACCATCTCCCTTTCCGCCAGGCACACACCAGTCTGGGCCAGTCTCTCTCCCACTGCAGGTTTGCTCTTTCCAGACATGGAAACAACCTTCTTACCAGAGATTTCTGTCAGACACTGCTTTTCTGCTGAAAGGAGCACAGTGAATAAACCAGGGACAGACAGCACTGGGGTACTGCCACAAACCAGCTCACTCCCAGGATTTTGTGTGGCTTCATCTCTAACACAGCAACTTCAGTTATCCACTGTCAGCGCCACTCACCTCCCGTCCACCACATGTGATGCTTACAGAGATATTGGCTGTTATCTCTGGGCATTTTCCTCTGAACTAATTTAGCCTTTCTATCACTAAGTTTTGTTAATGATGATAAACTCCACAGTATACTGGTTGAAATGGATTTCTGTCATTCTGGAAAATTTGGGACACCAGGATCTGCAAAATATAACCTCAATTTAAGCCATCATTTTCTCCTCCTGGAATTGCTCAGCTGGAATAAATATCATTAGCCAGACCAGGGAGACTGGCTGAGCCGAGTAGATTGCAGCACATGTACCTGGAGTGGAAGAAACACAGCTAAAAGTCCCACCTCTGTGACAGGAACTGTGAAAAATTGCACCAGTATTCCCAGAGGTCCAGTGAGGAGCCTGAACAGTGGCTAGCAGAATGTCGACCTTTTTTTCTTTCAGTTCAAGAAGAAATTTTGTGGTTGGCCTGAGAAATGGCACTGACAAAACATTTGATGAATTCAATTATTTTCCAAGAGGGGAAAAAAAAAAAAAAAGGAGCTAGTGCCACACCATCCCCCCAGAAAATAGTTCCATGTTAGCTTGAATATAAATATTTTCTCAAGTTCATGGAATGGCGCTTGGGCAGCACTGTGTAAAGACACCACCTCATTTTTCCTGAGAATAAAGCTTTTTATATAGAGAGGGAGAGAACAACTTGGTCACAGGACAAATTGGGGGACAAAGAGGAAGGAAAGAAACATCTCAGGCAGGTTTCTGATAAAGTTGTGCAAAAGGCACCACCAGCACTATGGGCGACAGCAAAGGCACGTGCCACCTAAGCCCAGCGGGTAGGCGGGTATGCAGTGAATGGCAAGGATTTCATATGGGAAAAAAAAAATTAAGCAATCTGTGTCAGGGATTTAATGCTTAATTTGGAACTTAATCATCGAGCAAGGCAGGTTGTGCAGAGGGTGGGAGGGAGCTCATGCCGTATGTGCCGAGAGCATGCAGATGAGGGTGGAGTGTGCATTCAAACACAGGTGGGAAATGAGAGGAGTTCAGGAAATCAGCTGCCACAGGCGTCTCTGGCAGAAAAAGTTTTGAAAATGCTGAGATGAAAGGGTAGGTAACTCCTCCGGAGTGAGAAGGAGGTTGGCAGGGAAAAATGTCACAGTCTATTAGCCTCTGCAGAGCCGAGAGAGAAAAGAGTCACTGGCATTTGTAATACAGGAAAGGGTCAATAGGAACAAGCTGAAAATGCAGTGTCTCCACGGCGTCCCTGATTTTCAATCATCAGTAGAGTTATGAAATTCTAGTTCCTACATTCTCCTTGTGAAGGTTTTGGTCTCTTCAGAAGACTGGGACAGAGAGGTCAAGGATGAAGTAGTCATTTTGTGAAAAATGCTCTTTCAGTAATAACTGTTTTTACCTGGGCTTCATGGATTGTTTGTATGAGTTCATTCGAGTAGCTACTGGTTGACCTCAGCCTAAGAGCTTATGGGAGAGCATCTGGTCGGCAAGATAACACCCATCACTTTTGGCATTGGCATATGAATGATCCTTGGGTTTTGATCTGCTTTGCACACATGGCTAATAGTAATTGTGGAGAGATACTGACAGATTTAATGTGTTTTCACATTTACTGAATTAACAAACTTGGCGCTTTTTGCTATTTCTTGGTCTACGGGAAGTTTGCTCCCAGTCAGAGGGGAGGCTTTGTTTGAAACACAGGGAGAAAGAGTCTGGGGAAAATAATTTTCTTGCATAATCTTCTCTTGGTATAGGCTGTAACTGTTTACAGCCACATACATCTGCCTCAGTCCATCATTTTTCTTTATGGACTCCACCACAGGACTGTGTGAGTGAGACAGAGATGTGCAGTTGGAGGGGAGGGAGCTTCCTTTTTTTATTGTAATAAGCTCCTCTGAAGTGTCTCAGTAACTTGTACATAAATGTGATGTATTTCCCGGGAGGCTGTCTTAGGCACTGAAACTCATCTTCAGTTTGGTGAGGTCTTGTTAATTCTTCTCTGAGCAGATGTGGTGTTGTCTGAAGGCCTGGCTGTACATCACCACTTTGGGCACTTTTTGCAGAGTTGTGGAGTTTATGAAGCATGTAAATGGGCTTTTTGTAAGAAATAAGTTGCAAGATACAATTTTCATACATCACTTGAGTATAAGGATCTGCTAGGAAAGCATTCCCTGGGAGGGCAGTAGCTGTTGGGTCTGGAAGAGTGAGAAACCAGGTCTTTGGAACCAGGGAATGTACAGGCTGTCGTGCATGGGCTGTAAGCACAACATACAGCTGGTGGGGGGGATCTCACGATGGATGCAGTCCAAAAGTACAGTAACCAGGGTCTGGAAACTCAGCAGTAAGTTTCTCAGTGACAAGCTTGGTCTTACAGCTGGCGCATGACTACATGACTTGACATGGTCCAGATTGGGAAGAAAAAGGACAAGAAATAACCCCAGTTTTGATTGGTTATTTCACAACACGGCAAACATTACTTTGCCTCCTGTCTGCAACAGCAGGGACTATCCCTGAGGATCTTCCAGTCCTCTTTTTTCTGGTACGTATCCATCTGACTGTGTCAGCTACAGAAGCCTGAAGATATTCTCTTGCATCGGAAATCCAAAGGGACTAATGAAAGATCAGATCTCATAGTTTATTCATATAATGGAAGGCTCATGTTGGCATCTATGACTAAGAAATAGTCAAACTGGAGCAAGCTGCTGCCATAATTTTTATTTGCAAAACTCCGCAGTCGTCTATTGGTCTCAGAATCACTAATGGGCTTTTCAGTCTTTAAATCACTACACGGAGGGTATTCTATCCTGGCAGGAAGAAGGGACCGAAAGTCAGAGCGTGATCTAGTGGGTGATAAAAGCAAGAAAAAATTTAAAACTTACAAATCTTTTGCTATGGATGTTACACCCAAAGCCCTGCTGCAGGCAAAAGGGAACATGCAACACAAATGGAGCTAAGAACATACTGTTAGTATAATCAATACTTTGACAGCCTGGTAGTCCAAATTATCTAGCTATTACAGAATAGCCTCATTAATAATATGATAAAAATAATTGTATATAAACTTCATGATATGAGCCCCTTTTCTCTGGTGCTGTGCTCACTCTTGCTGCATCCCTCCGGGCTGGCAGCTTCACCCTTCCCTGAGCCCACGGAGGGGCTGCAACACAGCAGGAGCATCCTGAACCCTTTGCTGGGATGAGTCTGATGGGTGGTTTCTTTCTCCTCCAACATGGGTCATTTTAATACACTTCTTATCACACTCTGCTTCCTCATCATTGAATCACAGCTAAAATTTGGAAGCTGCAAAACAGCCCCACTTAACATAAAGGATTCTGGTCCCTTATGCACTGACCACCTGGACTTGTTGTGTCTTTTATATATATGATATTGTTGGATGTATTACCATATGACAGCCTCTTTGACCCCTAGACAACTGTTATCACAGCTAACACTAAACCCTGCCCAGGTCATAGCAGTCCCTGGGATCTCCTCTGTGGCTGGATCCTACTGTTTCAGCTCTTTTTAGAACTTCAGAAAGGGCACAGGAATGGGCTCAGAGCTGTCATTTGGGGAAAACGTATCCTCAGGAAAGCAAATGGAACCTAAGAAGCTCATTAAAACTTTGTAGATGCATTTTCAGCTGTAAACAGCTCGTCAGATGGATCGTGATATTTTCCTAAAACCTGGAAGTACTGCTTGGAAGAGGTGCTTTTGCAGACCCAGGGAAAGTTTCTTGGACACATCCCATGGCTTGCAAAAATTCTGGGTCTTCTCTTTGACTGTATGAAACCTGACAATCTTTTAAAGACAAATGAATGAACAAGACACAAGGTTTAAGGCACTGTGGTCTGTATCATCTCAGGCAGCTTAAAGGAGGTGTTGACTATATTTGGATGACGGTTTTACCCGCTAACCTGCTTAAGAGCCAGGGTACTGTGAACAAGTATTTAGGGTACACCTGAGGGTATGGGAATATCAAATCCTTAAAGATAAGTTTAGAATGTAGTGTGCTCTATCTGCCGTCAAATGACAAGATAAAAACTAATTTGAGATTAAGCAGCACAGTCAGGGTTTCATACCCTGCTCCGTGTGACAAGGCAGCCCAGAGGCTGGGGAGGGGGGCTGCCACTATCCAGGTAAAGCGTGTTCTCTGTAATATCCTGATACTTAAAGGTCTGATGTTGGCAAAAAAAGAATCAATTTTATATAACAACCTCTCTGAACAGGCTCTTGATGGAGGTGTGGAGATTGCAGCTATCCTGACTGAGACCTGAGCTGGAAACTCCTTTCACCTGAGCAGAATTTCAGCCGGGGTCCTGAGCTCACCCCTGGGCTCTGCAGCCACTTCGCCTCCTCCCGGGGGTCTCACCTGCCCCTGCCGAAGGTCAGCTCTGACTCGGTACAATGTGAGATGAGACCTGGGAGAAACCTTGTGGTTGACCATGGACCTGCCATGTCACTGCAGACTTTCTTGGCCGTCACTGGGCTTTCGGCTGACCCTGGTTACTGTCACCGGAGCTGCCCTGCTCTGCTTGCTCAGGTGCTGTGGGAATCCATCCCTTGTCCCTGAGGCCACTGCCCATGCCTACCTCGCACGCCCTTGGCTCCCAGCTCCCTCCCTGTGCACAGCAGCCCACTCTTGCAGTGATAGTGACTGTTGACCGGACGGGAATTTGAAGATTTTAAGTAATGGTTTCTTGGAACTCATCAACTCCGGGCTCTGTTGTGCCCTGATTAAATAGCTGCAGGCTATGCAATGAACAAATCTCAGTCCCATCTGCTGAAAACTTGCATTTTAGCCTATGCCATTTGCAGCATGAGACCAGTCCAGGACCATTGCTTTTCTCATAAAAAGGTACAGATTTAACGGATGGTGAGAGTGCCTCTGGCTCCATTTCTGGGAAGCAAGAAACAATAGGGAGTGTGTGGCTTCTCAGGGCCCTTTAAGAGCTGGAAAACCAGACACATTGCTCCCTAAGTGTGCTGGGAATCATGAGTCCCAGCTGAGGGATTTAAATAGGGGTTCAGGTTCACAGGAGGGGTTGAAATGAGTAAAAGGCGGGGGAAGGAGGCAAGAGCCAAAGTGGGCCCTTCAGGATGGAGGAAGGGGTAGGAACTTTTTTTGGTTCTGAATAAAAGGCGCTGAAGGATTTGCATGATCAGAGTAGGAGTAGTGATCTTGTTTAAAGTATGCATAGATATCCATGCATATGTATATGAGAGGGGGAGGTGTTTGAGCACTGAAAATAAAGCCAGATTAACAGATCGGTCAGGATGCCTGGGTCAGTTTATTTGCCTGGAGAGGATGATAAAACAGCAGCAGCCGCTGCTGTGCTGTGCTGCTGTTGAATGGGGCAGATTTAATGAGTGTCTGTCCAATTCATAGCTCTCCGAGACAAAGGCAGGCAGACAATGTTTCTTGGTGAGGAGATGGCTCAGAAACAGCAGAGCTCTGCCTCAGTCCCTGCTCTTGGAAACCTGCACGGCTAGAAATACAACTTACTAAAAATGTTACATGCTGCGGTAGGTGACGGGATGGTGCAGAAAGCACAGAATCTGTCCCACGGAGCAATACATCAGCATGAACTGGGCATCGTGCCGTGCTGAAGAGAAATAGATTTGTGGAAGAAATATTTAAGGGACTCTTAATATGTTTCATGAATCACAGAAAGGGGAATTTGTCTCTTTGGGGGGTCATGGCAGTTTAACAAGCTTTTGGCTGAGGTTCTAATGGCTTATCGCTGAAATGTAACTATTATAACATAAAATTTAAAGGTCTTGGCCATATGGAGTGGCTGAATTTGGAAATACTCTAGACCCATTGATCTGAAGCTTAAAACTGCTCTTGTGTGCCCTGGTATGAATCTGGAGTCACTCCATCAAATCTGGTGGGGTGAGCAGCTTTTACAGGATGCGACTGTACCTCTGCAGCTCCTCTCCTGTCTAAGCAAGGCTGCAGCCTGGTGAATTAACCACATAATCACATCTCCTCATGACCTCCACAACATCCACTCCACCACCTTTCCTGTACTTTGCAAAGTTTTCCTATTATGTGGAAATAGCTTTTGTGCCTTACAGGAAAAGCTGAAGGGTTCGGCCATGCAAATTTCAAATGAAGGATTCGTGGGACATCAGAGCAGCCTTTCCTTAAAGAGCTTTTTCTTACAAGAACTATTGTCTCCCTAGGCTACACAATTTTTTAATTTTTTTTTTTTTAAATCCAAGCATCCAAGCTAAGGAGAACAGAAAGGGAGATTAGTTTCTGGTACATGTGCAGGACTGCACCATGGAGGTGTATGTATATATACATACATATATATATGCGCCTCTGTACAAATTTTACTGTGAGTACACAGTTTTTCTTTACATGCCTTTGCTTATGAAGCTGCTCACACTGGAGATGCCAAGTGCAGGAATGATTATTACACCACCAATGTAGGCACCTGGTCCTCTGAGATAGCGGGCTCCCAACATCCTTCTCCATCCAGTCCAGCTTCCCCTTCCCATTTCCAATTCCAAAAAGCAGGGCAGCGTGACCCCCCTTTTTTGGCAGTAAACACCTTTTCTGCTACAGCAGCTCTTCTCAACCTCTCTTTCTCCCCTGATATCCATGCTGAGATCAGCCTGAACATCAATGCAATGATCAGCATTTCTTCCAGGAGCTATTGCATTGGGTAACAGGCTCCTTATGGATGTCCTTCATTTAGCAGGTGTACTACAGCCCTGCCATTATTTTCATTACGTATCCGTTGGCCCTGTCTCAGGTGTCTCTACACGTTTATCAGGACTCTGGAGTGAACCCAGTTCCACCAGCAGTTGCTAAGGGGTGTAGTAGGAAATAAATGACAGACTCTTAAGTGCTGATGGAGAGAAATAGTCATTTTCTAGGGCAGGATTTGTTTCTTCTGAACATAGATCTCCAGAGCAACTCAGAAGAATAGTTCCAACCATTCCTCTTTCTCTCACTAGCTGCATTACAGACCCTAACTGATGAGCTCAGATGAAGACCTCTGTACTGTAGACATCTGAAGTTAAGTTATTCCAACGTAGTGTCTGCCTTTGGTTTTTGGAAACTGGTTGGAGCAATAAGATTCAGAGGAATGCCTGGCTGTTGAAGGAGGCTGGCATGGCCAAGGGCAGAGCCCTGGCATGGGTCAGGTGGGGAGTTGCTCATGGCTTGGGGCTGGGTGGAGAAGTGGGGCGGTGGGCAGCAGGAGACTGTGCTACTGGGAAAGCATCTCAGACCAGCACTGCATCCAGACAGGAAGAGGCAGAAAATAAATCAGGCAGGACTCAGGAATCTGCTGGGCATGACTGATGAACACTTCTCTTAGCTTCTCTAATGGAGGATTCTTTCTTCTGTTTTTTGGGGGGCTTTTTGGGGTTGTTTTTTTTGTTTGTTTGTTTGTTTCATTTGGTTTTGGTTTGGTTTTTTGGGGTTTTTTTTGTTTTTTTGGGTTTTTTTAATAAAAGATCTCTCTCTTTCTGTGTCTGAGCTGAGATAACCTAAAAAAATCCTGGAGTGGTGCAGAGGGAATTGTTGTGGGTTCAGTGTACGGAAAAATGAAACCACGTATCCCTGATGGAGCAGCACAGTATGGCTGACAGCTAACAAGAAATTAATTTGGAATGCTTTTATTGCTTATTTGCTTGCTTGTCATCCTTACCATTGCGTAGTTCCCTGTTGGTTTAATTTTTCACATTCTTCCAGCTCATGATATAGTTTATGTGATATTTTGTCTTTTTTCCACAAGACTCAAGTCCTGGATTCATGTATGTAGCTTGCATCATGGCAGAAAAAGAAAGTAGTGAGAGGGAAGCCCCCAAGAGAGGGTGTGTTGAAATTTTCTTGTTGGGGAAAAATTCAAATTGTGATCCTAGTGTATCTTAAAGGTACAGAAAAGGGCAGGCAAGGAAAATGAAACTTAAAAGTGTTATTAAAAAAATAAATCTTTAAATGAGTCTGGGATTCTTCTCTCTGAATTCTAGATGCTAGCAACACTTCAGCAGTCTCTTCAGGAAAAATACCATCTCCTTTCATCTCTGCCAAGTGCTGTTATCAATAAACACAGGAATAGGAGCTGGGACTGTAGTGGATGCTGTAACTGAGCATGAGCAGAGTGTCCCCGGAAAGCCTTCTGTTGGGATTCTGCTAGGAAAATGGCCAGGGAAAGTCCAACCCCATGCTAGCAGAATTACCGCTGACTCACAGCTGACATACCACAGCTTAAAAACACTCACCTGCAGTAACATAAAGCCACGACAGCACCCCATCATGCCTCACACAGAGTCCACGCAGTCGGGAAGAGGCAGCAGCAAGCACAGCCCAGCACCACGAGCAGAAATGGGGGCACGCTGCTCCTGCTCTCCTCTCTAAGCCCCTGGTTTTCCACAGCGTTGGGGACATTCATCTGAAGCCAAACTTTTGCAGAGATAAGAAAAACTGATTTATTTTTCCTTTATTTATTTTTATTAAAGAAAACCGATTTATTTTTCTTGCAAATTTATTTCTCTTGCAAAGTATCGCAGCCCTTTCTCCCGTCATCAGCAGGGTGTGGTGTGCTTGGGTGTGGGATCATACTTCTAGGCAAGCACTTTAAAGGAGGATACTTCTGAGTGTATGTGCCCAAAGTAGGCAAAACCAGTAAAAGTTGGAGTTATTGAATTAAAAAGAGGGACAGTTAGTAGATGCATATAAACCAAGAAAGCTGCTTGCACAGTTTTAACACAAAATACCCCCTTGGTTTGAGTAATGAGGAAATCCCACGTATGCACAGGTATTAGAGCAAAATGTGTTGGAGCAAGAGGTTAGTGCATGGGGAACTTGCTGGTGCATCAGTGCAGGGCTGGGAAAGGAGGTGTGGACGGGGCAGAGAAATTTGTGTGTGCGCAGTGTGTGCCATGAGCCAGGTAACACATCTGCAATGGAAACCACATTGTCCATATGTGTTTGTGGGCACAAAAACCCTCTCACCTCTTGGATATGCTTCCCCCATACAAGCAGCAGGTTCACCCTGTCTGTCTGCTTGGACTGATCTCCCCATCCTGGATAAAACCAAAATTTTTTCTGTTGATTGGTGAAACAGTGTCACCTAATACTGAACTTCTTCCTTTCCAATCTAGTAAAGCCTCAAGGGAGTAGCAAGTAGCACAAGCTAAACCTCTCCTGATGCAGTGAATTCCCCCCTCAGCAACAGATGCTGCCCAGGCACAGACCTCCCTGCCCTCAGAAACAAACTCCAGAGCTTCCTCGCACCCATCACGGCGTGGGGAAAGGACACGCATCTCATCAAACCCAGTCAATCTTCCCGGTGCCCTTTCCCTTCAGCTACCTCGGCTCTTCTGAAATCTATCGACCAGTGCTGCTGAGCTCCAGAAAAGGTCAGGCTGCAAGGCTTGTCTGCTTTGATCTGAAGCTTTTTTGGAGAAGGCACCATGGCTGCCCTTGCTGTACTCGCAGCAGTGCGGGTTGCACGTACCTCCCCCATCCAGGACCCCTCACCGCTGCCCTCAGACACAAGTCAAGCATGTATGTCCCTGCAGCTCACAGCCACCTCTGCTCTTCCAACAGACCCGTGGGTTTGGAGGAACACACCACACACAGCACATCCAGGGGTTCTCTGCCAGCTGCAGCCATGTGCTCCACACTGGGCGGTGGGGAGAACACACAGTTGTATGGGAGAATGGCGAGAACACTGTTTTGTGTCTTATCCTAGTGCAGGGGGACAAGGCACCCTCAGGGAAACCCCTGGAGCCCATTGAGGGATGACATGGCACAGGTGCTCTGTGAGGGTTATCCTCCCGTGTTTCACAGATGCAGGGTGAAAAACCCTCCCGGCTTATAAAACCCAGCCCTCCCATGGGAGTCAAAAGATTCTTCTATCAAAAAACATCTTTAAAACATGCAGCCTTCTTACCTTTGCACCTGTTACTGGAACGTTATTACAGGAGCACAGATTTCTAACAGTTATAAAGTTTCTCCTGAAAAAGTAGGGATTTTGTGGTCCCAAGGAATGCAGCTTCCAGGACTTTTCCTGTGCAGGAGGCTCCCAGCCTCACAAATCAGAACACCAAGAACCTTCTCTAGTATTTATCTTTCCTTTCTTAATATTAGATGGTTCCTATTTAGTCCCCTGACTCCATTCTGTTTACTGGGCTTCCTATTTGGAGTAGGACTATTCCTCCAAGCCCTTTTTCTTTATGCATATTCAGATCTATTTAATGAACATTTCAGCCCCAACATCATTGGGATAATGCTGTTCTTGTGATGGCCCCAGTTGTCTGCCAAGAGTGTTTTGAGTCACAAACCACACTGCAAAAAGTCGGTCTTTTTTTCCCTGACTTGGGAGGTTAGCTCACTGGCTTGGTCCTTAGCTGGGAATTCATTTCCTTGCTTTGTCACAAAATATCTGTGTCCGTTTGGGAAAACCTTTGTCCTCCAAGCCCCTGGTTTAGCACTGCTCACTCGTGCAATGCCCCTCTCACTTCTGTTGAACAGTCCAGATAGGAGGTGTTGACGGTTAGGGGGGTACTAGAAATAATCAGCCTATCATGCACAAAGCGGCACCCATGTGGCAAAATATATTTCAAGGAGAAGAAGTGAAACCAGACAAGCGCAAGGAGTTTGGACTCTAGGAACCATCAATCCAGCAAGTCACAGCTGCAAACGAGCCAGCGTGGCCCAGGGGAGAGGGACAGCCGGAGGTGCCCTGCCAAAACACACCCCCCTTTGCACCCTGTCAGCCCATCTCTTTTGAGAGGACTTTGATAAGTGAATAAAGGCATTCCCTTTCTCCTAAGAGCCTTACAAATGCTTGTTACTGGCGGCATTTAACCCCACAGCTTTACCGAAGATCTCACCCTGGAGTCACCTTGTTTCCAAAAAGTTCTCTGTGAAATTTCCCATCGGAGGAGCCACCTGCATAACCCCATTCCCGGTGCCCTTTTATCGCAGAGAACAGGTCTGTTTCTTTTCCCCCCGGCAGAGGGACCCACAGGAGGGGGCAATTGCCCGAGGACCGAGTTCAGCTTCCCTCGCTCTTATAGCAAAGGGAATATACCTGTGCGCAGGCAACAGCCCACCCCTCTGCAGGGGTCACGAGCACCGTGTCTCTAGCACTCCTTTTCATGTCCGTGTCACGATTTATCCCAAAAATCTTTGTGTGTGTGTGTGAGTGAAATCTTTTGCTCTGATTATCCTCCACCGCCTCACTGTACAGTGAAAGCAGGGAATAAAGCAGCCCTTTGTGTATGGAAACATCACACTGCTCTAAGGGGATTCTCTAGGATAAAGGTAGTAGAGAAATGTAAATGTATTCTTTGGATGAGCCCTCTGGATTACCACGTGAATTTTCAATTGCATTTCCCCAGCAAAGCTCTGATCCGCGGGGCTCTCTGATTACACTAATTCACATGTAATCTCTCTGACAGGCTCTGGCGACAGGGTGGGAGATCCCACCTGGGCCAGGCTGCTCCCAGCTCCCATCGCCTGCCCCCGAGCAGTGACCTCCGGAGAGGTGACACTGCACAGCAAGGCAGGTGGGTTGCAACGAGGAGTGCACCGGCTTCTGCATGCTGCCCGCTGACTATTTTGGAAAAAAAAAAAAAGGACAGTTTTTCTGTTTGTTCTCGAATGTAATACAAGCTCAAGTTTAAGCAAATAAACAAAGCCGGCGATTATGTAATCTGCTTTTTCTCAGCATCTGCGTTTTAGGATGCAAATCTCGGGAAGGCTTTGATTACAGAAACTGGGGCAATCGCAACCTTGACAACAATTTCAGACGTGATCTGAATACAATGCACACCAACGTGAGCAGAAAGTGGATCCCAGGGGGAGTCCTCGACAGTCTCTCTGGGGTCTCAGGCTTCTAGGGTTGTTTCTGGGTACAAGACCCCCTGGAAATGGCTGCTTGAGTGATGTGACACACTGATATTCTAATGAACAGAAGAGTTTAAACCAAAGCTCCTGTTCTGCTTCCTCAGAAGGTGTTCAGAGCAACAACCCCGTCTGAGCTTCCACCCTCAGCAGGATTAACCCAGGGAACACATGTATAAAAAAGATCTTGCAGCCTTGACCATAAATTGCAAATACACATCTCTCCCATCCTCTGCCTGACCCAGCCATGCTGGAGTTAGCTTGCACAAGCTTTCAGGAGAGTCCTGCTGAGGGCAGAGCCCTGTCTTGTCCTATTTTGTGCTTTCTACCTCTGCTCCAGAAGTTGGTGTCAGCTTGTAAAGTAATTTTACTTACTTTTTACGAGCACCATTTTCCACTTTCCCCTGTAACTGTATAATTAACATGCTCCATCTATCACCTTTATATCCAGCATCTATCATTGTATAAGTTGAGTACAGCCTTACACATAAGCATTGGACGTGTTAGCAAGCGCTGATCAAGGGGAAATGTATGTCCACTTGTGAGAAGGGGCTGCAGCCAAACCCAGATTATGTGGAGTAGCCATGGGGCTGTTCCACACATTTCATTGCTCCCAGGACATAAATGCACCCTATTTCCTAAACTAGGTGAGCTGAGCTGTCCCTTGGAAATGTCTATCTCTGTTCCAGAGGTAAGTCCAACTTCTGCATGCTGAAATGAATCTGCATACAGGACACTTAAATGACCTCACATCTGACCTGTTGTGATACTAAGCCATCCATCTAGAGCTATGATAAATCTATTTCAGCGCCTGTGTTATCAAAGGAAAGGAAATAAACTGCTTTTTATCCTGCAGTGCCCAATCAGGATAAAAAAAGTCCTCCCAGGCTGTTTAGAAACCAGTTGGTCCTAATACCTTCCCTCACAAAATGCTGTTCTTAGTGCAGCCACAAATACCTTTGCTTCATCTTTTTTTCTTACTCTGATTATTCCCATTCTGCTCCAATTACATATGTGAGACTGCCAGTGCAGCTTCATCCAACAAACCTCACTGCTTAGCAGTCACCTCACTAGTAACGCCTTCCCTGCACCATTTTCTTATCCTGAACACCTTTCAAGATGCAGGACTTTGTTTCGCCAACTGCCCGCTCAAAGCACGTTATTCCCACAGCTCCATTTTTCCTCCCTGGAGGAATCGAAGCTTCTCCACAGCATCCCCCCAGATCACCGCAAGCCTCTCCAATCCATGGGAGCTTATAGACCTGGGTGCTGCCTTTTTTTGTAGCCTTCATTCTTCTCTTTTATGGTGCCTTCATTTTGTTCTCACATCTTCTGGAGTTCTTTCCTATGTTCTGTCATTTCACCTGGCACCTGCTTGAAGTTTCGCTGCTGCTTTGTCACCACATCTCTCTCGCTTGCCCACTTTGGCTCCCAGCATCTCCCTTTCAGTGACACGTTTGCAGCACAAAATACCCCAGCTAGCTCCATTGGGAAGCCTGTCAAGGGCTCTTGATTTCAGCTCTGCTTCTGAGAGACCGCGAGCTGTCTTCCTATCAGGGAGATGCACACTTCTCCTGTGGAGTCCCTGTTATCCCCCTCTCAGTGAATCAGGGAGGAATACTACAGCTCTTTTATATTCATGCCCTAATTTATTTTGCAAGAGCTCTCCTGGGTAACAAATGCTGCATCGTCCTCACCTGTAATCTTTGTTCCTCTCACCCAGCATCAGAAATACGTAGAGCCAAGCAGGAAAAGGATGTTGGCTTGGTTGTTTATTTACTCATTCCCCTACATATTTGTGGCTTCTGGGCTAAGTTGTCTTCTTCACAACAAGGAGGCTGTTGTGGGCTTTGGGGCCCCCTGTATTTGTCAGCATCTTTCATTTTCCTTTAATGAGGCTGTCCAAGAGCAGAGGCTGCAGTCAGGCTGTGCCCGCGGCTCCTCCTCGGCCAGCGATGGCTGTGGGGAAAGCCCCAGCGCACACACTGCCTTGGCGATGCTCCCCTGCCCCTGCTCCTGTCCCGGTCCAGGAGGTGGATGGGGACGGAGGTGGCTGATGGAGCGTGTCCTTTGGAAGGAGGGGAAATGCTGAGTGGTGGGAGGGAAGGGGGCAGCTTGTTCGGGGGAAGGAGAGATGGGAGATGTTGACACCTTCCCATGCCCTGAGGGACCAGTGGGTGCAGGAGATGCTGTGCACAGAGGCTTGCTAAAAATGGTGAGTAGAGCCAAATTAAAAGGCAGAAAGGAAGATCCCAAGGAGCTGAAGGACAGAGGGGTGGGGAAGCCAGCCCTGGCGTACCAAAGGGCTTTACCAGAGGGAGGGGAGAAGGTTGCACCAAGAAATGGGAGGACTGGAGAGGGAAAAAAAAGGAGAAGCGTACATTCATGTGAGCTCCATGTCCACTGGGGATGAGGCTGACATGAGGCCAGGGGTAGAAGAGGCTACAAACGAAGACTGAAGCACTGCTCCACGTGTGCTCCAGGAGGAGGCAGTAGAAGACCCTTGACATGTTCCTCAGAGCCATGCTGCAGCACACCAGGGATGAAATCAGCAGGTCTCTCACTCCTCCATTTCTACAGGCAACAACCTTGGTCCCACAGAGCTGCTCTGTGAAGGCAGCAGCCTCCCCTCTGCTGTCCCTTGCAGAGGGACAATCAGAGTGACAATCAGAGAGTCTGCTTGGGTTTCAGAGGAGCAGCAATGTCCTGCAGCCCACAGCCCCTGTTCCCAGGAAGGTGCATGAGAGGCAAGGAGTCCGCTCCCCTCTGCTCAAGCTATGAGGGAAACTTGCTGCATCCTGGGCAAGTGAAATGTAAAAAATGTTAAAAAGAAAAAAAAAATTAATAAGATTAATTACATTAAAGGTTAGAAATTCACAATAAACAAAAGTGAATATTTCATGGGAGCCTGGATTGTGGCTGTATTTAACAATGATTTAGTTGATGTAAGAACAATTCTAACATCAGTGTTAGAAAACAAGAACCCTCTAAATCCCTGAGCTTGAGTACCAAAGCATTCATGAGAAAACTTATGGAAGGGCAGTATGCTTTCATGGCCTGTTGCCATCTCATTTGATTCACCAGCCTGAGCCAAATGACAGCCTCTGGGCTCCCAGTCAATCACCCACCCAGCTCACAAGCGTAGCTCCCCTTTCAGAGATGATGATGGTTGTGGAGGTGCCTTTGGTCATTCCACATCCAAGCTAAGGAGAACTGAAAATTCCTCCAGTACTCCTGGGGCTCTGAGACTGTTACACAGTGACCACGAAGGGAGATTTAATTAAAAGTGCACACACAGTGAGCAGCCTTGCAGCCTTGTTGCTTTGCTATTCTCTGTTTTCTTCATTGTGGTACCAGTCTGCTGCCATGCATCCTTATTGAAGATGGAAGTGTTTGGAGAAAGCCTGGGTTTTTTTTCAATGTCTATTGAGTTCTTAACATGTTTTCATGTGCTCTAAAGTGAATAATCATAATAATGGAAAGGACTCTCTGTTACAAAGACTTTGAGTAATAAAAGCTTCATGCTGCTTGAATAAATCACTAGGAAGCTGTAATATGGAACTGTGACATGCATGGTTTTGATTATTACAAAATGCCACTGCACCGTGATGCATAAGAAGTATGTGCATGGAAGGCAGATCAGAGCGGAGCAGCCATCCCCATGCTCACTCGCAGAAAGAACAGCAGAGACCGGTAGCCGATTGCCATCTCTGTGACAAGGAGCACACTGAGATCGTGACAGGACGTGAAGGGTGCACAGAAGGTCCTGGGTGGACTCATGCCCACTACATTCACGGATTTAAGAGCGAGACAGTGTGTCTGAACCAGCTGCCTGAGGCTCAATTTAAAGTCCATGGAAGAAAACAGGCAGGAATTTGTGTGAGCTGGCTGAGCATGGGATAATCGCCTCCCGCTTTTGTGTACAGGAACCTAAAAGAGTTTTGTGGACAGAGCTATCCAACTTCAGTGCCCAAATGGGGGCAAAACCATTCCCCGCCTTGAACCCATGCAGTCATTGCAAAGCCATCAGGCTTTTGGTCCCCCTCACAGAGCCCACTTAGTTCCCATTTATCACCAGCCCACTCAGCCCTGGACCAACAGGATTCCCATGTGAGACATGCCTCTGTGCCTGGCTGGACGTGTCACCTGTCCCACTGCTCGGGTACTTTCAGAATCAGCTGCCATGGATCAGGAGAGCAGGAGCATCACTGCTGCCTCTGAGGGGAGGTGACTTACCTGCCGGGACTCAACATACTCCCATGTGCCCATTGATATGACTATTTAAATAAAGAGCGGGGATCTCCAGCTCTTCCAGGTTCCTCCATCAGGTGTACTTAATGCATGTGGGAATACAGAAAACACTATTTTAGGTGCAAAACCATGCAATGTCTCCCATTAAAGAAAGAGCAAGATATGATTGTCTCCCTTGCTTTAGAATAAGGGATACCACCAAAAGAGTCTGGAATGTGAACATTTTGGTTATAAATGTGGATGTGTGTGTGCACGAGCGTGTTGCTATATTGAACCAGACACAAGATGGCAACTGGTGCCATCTTCAGCCCAGCCCGAAGACATTCAGCTTGCAGTGTGGAATCAAGGAATGACACCAAGACCGCAGCTGCACAGGCTGCCTGACACATGGGGAAAGACAGCCCAATTGCTCAGCCTGCCCTGTTCCTTGGGGCTGCTCCCGGCATTCGGTTGAAGGTTACCTACAATCTGGAGAGTAGGTACAGTCCTGCAGTTTTCTTCCCTGCTGACAGCAATCCCCACTGCAGCAAGCTTAAAAAAAAATGTAGATGCAGGAAAAGAGTGATTAATGGAGATCCCTCTAAGGATAGAGGCTCACTCAGAGCTGGGCTGCTAACTGAACTGGACTGTGTTCAGAAATACGGAGTCTGTTCATATACTCAGCAAGCAGCAGCACATGAAATGCGGGGACCAGTGAGACCAACTTTAAGAAATGAGAGGAAAATGAAGCCACACTTAGAAAGACCCCAGGCACGCTGTACAGACAGACTCAGAGCACAGATGCTAGATTTGCAGACAGAAGACCTTGCTGAAGCGTGTTGATATTAGAAACAAGAAAAGAAAGTGATAAGGAGAAGATGAGAAGGGATAAAAATGAGGCAGTAAAAGTAAGGCTTTTGTTATTTTGTTAAGGAACAAAAACTAGAGGAAGTGAGAAAACTCTGTGAGGAATAGTAGCAAAGCCACTAGACAAGCTAATAAATGTGTCTGATGAACAATGTAGCTCCAGCCAGAAGGAGACAGGAGATGGATTCCATTTTAAATTCAAAATAAAGTAAAACTAGGGGAATGAAGAGTTACATTGGAGTGCGAAACGCTGGCATCCACATGTAACATTGGAAGTGGAAAATTTTCCCTGTTTAAAGGCAAAATAATTGTTGGGCACATAATGTCGCCTTTAAGGTAAAAGTGGTTTGGAGAAGCAAATCTAACTCCAGGTAAGTATGCCTGATTGCACAACAGCTGACCTGCCCTAGGAAACAAGTCAGGCTACAGCAAGAGAGCAGGGGTTTGCCTGGGTGTCCTCCAGTGTCCTCCAGTGCAGGGCTGTGACAAAGGCGCAGATTGCCACAGCACAGGAGACAGTCAGACAAACTCTCTCTGCAGACACCTAAGGCCACAGTAGATATTGCAAAATCTTTACAAAAGGAAGAAAAATGCCCATCCTATTTGATTCCGCTTAGTTTCCAGACAACACAGCCACATCAGCAGCAGTACAGACATCTGGGCTTCTGCTGGAAGTGATTTTCCAAGTGAGTTCAGCAGATCCAGAGAGTCTTCAGAAGGCATCTGCCAACCACGCATTTTTCAGCTTTGCTATCAGACCAATGACTAGTCCCTCACCCACTGGGCTGCAGAACCAGCTGGGATATAATTCCCGCAACACCAGCAGATGGAAGAAATATGAATTATCTCAAACACATTTCTACAAACTGAATCTGTGCATAAAATATTTTTTTTTCTACAAAGAGGCCACAAAATATGATTTACTGCTGCCCAAGAAGTCTTCAAAGAAGGGAAAACCCAACCTTGAGCAGAAAGGCATTGATTAGTGGCCTGTACTCACAGAGCAACACTGGGACACAGAACCGTAACAGAGAAGGGATCTGGCAGCATGCAACCAAATGCAAGGCAGTATTCTGCAGATGGGTGCCCAGCAGACAAGCAGAAGGTAGAAACAGACCCTGATGCAGCTGATGGGACATCTGGAACACATTGCTCTGTGAGCATTGGTGGAGGAGGCACTGGCGAGTCTTTATCTAGAGTCCTCGTTACTCCTGTGGAAGTTGTGCAGAACAAGAGCAGCCAAGCTGCCATGAGAAAATGTCAGGTGAACTGAGGAGCTGATCGACTGGAAACTGCTGAACAAAGAAAGATGTTCTTCATCTCCAGTGCCTGGGCATCTCAGCCCTGTCTCACAGGGGTCTGCTTCCAAGCAAAAAATTCAAAGCAGACTACGAGGAATCTTGTTAAGCATGATCTACGATAGTATTTTCTTTTTTTTTTTCTTATTTTTTTTTTTTTAGTCCCATATTGGGACTTCATTTCACTTCAAGTGTCTATAAATTAGATGTCCAAGTCTGATTTCATCACCCTCAGGCCCCTTCAACAGGGAGAGATGGACATCACCCTTTGTCCCTGGCTGGAGGAGACCATCTTTCTACCGCCTCCAAAGAAGGCAGGATGGCAGAGTGGAGCAAGCCAGAGACAGTGCATCCAAGGCCTGACCTTCATGAGGGACAGGATTTTTGTTTCTTGGCAGCAGTGAGTCCATGGCCGTTTTCCCGCTGCACCCAGCTGTACCAAACCCTGGGGCTGCACAGGCCATGACGCACAGCGCTTGCAAATAGCACCGACACTGGAATGGCTCTAATCATCCAGACGATGGCACAAACTCTGGGCAAAAAAATTGTGGTGCATCAGCCCAAAGGTCTTGCCTTGAAAATCAGGACTTGCAGTCACGTCCATATCAACCTAGCCATTGGGCTTGTGGTCAAGGGAAGAAAGATTTCAAAGTTATATGTTTAAAAAAAGCAAGGCATTAGAAACCACAAGACTTTTGAGCTATTAGGCTGCCAGGCAAGTCAGAGAGATAGTCCCCAAGATTTATTAACATTATCTGCTACGCAGCTCCTGATACAGCTTTAGAACTTGTGGGAAGTCTTATTTATCAACCACAGGGAAAGGACAAATGTAAGAACAGGCCATGACAGATAATAACTCAATGTGCTGGGTGAACCTAGAGAGACTGGCATTTTTCATTTCACTTCTCTGTTTGCAAAGAACTTGGCATTGGTGTTGTTTTCATTTAATTTCTCGGTTTGTAAGAGATTTGGCCATTCATTTTGGCTGGAGATCTGATAAGCAAAGCTACGGAAACGCAAGGCACATGTTGTTCTTGAGTTGGGGAAGCTAAAAAGAAGATAGCTTTTTATTAACAACTCAAATATTGACTGTACGTTACAGGAAGGGAGGGAGGAAAAAAACTTGCTCCAGAGGTAACCTCAGAAGAACCCCAGGCTGCTGCTGGAAAACCTTTATCTTCTGGTTTCTTGCCTTGATAAACACAGTGTCACAGCAGAAAATCGAGTCTTGCGTTGTGCAAATGTCAGCGCTCAGTGTGGGGAGATGCACAGGCACGTATGATGTGGGCGTACATCTGCAGGAGCCATCATGCATGGAGCCACACGGACTGCTCAGGTGTAGTTAGGTGGGGACACACCAGCACAGCACCAGTTCACGTGCCACAGCAGACACAGAGGTGTGAGAGTGGTGTGGCACGGCCGTGTCAGAGGGATTTGAGCGTGGGTGGAAGAGCAGTCCCATGGGGTGTGCAGGAGTTGGGGGATGGCTTTGCCAACACTCCACGGAGCTGGAGGGTGCCAGGCTGCAGGCAAGAGCGTGACTGCAGGCATGGAAGTGTAAGGGCTGGTAGAGTCCACAGGGACTATCCTGGGGGTGGCTGCAAGAGAGATGAAGGGGCTCTTGTTTCCCTCTTCCATCTTTCAGCAGATGAAAGACACAGGAAACAAAATTCTTCTCTTGAGCCAGCTAGAAACAACCTTGCACATAAGCTCTTCCTTCCTTTGATAGGAAACTAGGGCAGAGAAGATGCAGCCCATTAGGCATTGCCAGACCCAGTTCTGGGCTGATGTCCAACACAGTTTTCACCAGAAACACCCAACCTCTAAGCTGGGATCTCCAGGGGCAGGAGGTGGTGATTGACAGGGTAGGGAATAGGGACACGATATTCTGATGTGGTGACAGATGTAAAGTGAAGTGCCCTGCAGACAGGCATTGTCAGGCTCTGAGAGACAGATAGGGAAAGAAAAGGTGCCTTTGCATGGGAGCAGACACACCAGGACAAAAAAATGGGCCACCTGGGTCATCTCATTCCCTGCAGATCTATTTAGGTCTCCTGCAAAAAATTCAGAAGCTGCTTCTCTTTTGGGAGGCAGAAAGTATGATCTACTGGTCAGAACACTTCAGATGTGGTCTGTCAAAAAGCACTATTCTATCTCACATTTTGACTGGTGTGTGAGCCAGCAGAGGGGTGGGGCAGCCCCTCCAGAGCTCCATGCGGGGGATTCCCCAGCAAGAAGGCTTTGCTGGGGTGCTGAAGGTGATGAAAAGTCCTGAAATGCATCCAGATTACACATGCGTTTTTTTCTTGCACGGGAAGTTTCTGCTTCACCTTTTCCTATCAAAGAGATTTTAGAAATAAGAGCAGATTTCATTGGAATATAAACTGGCAAAGGCATCTTCTGAAAACAAAATGAGGTAGAATAGAGAATAAGAGTAAAGAGCAGCTGTAAATAGATTGGTCTCTTGCCACCGTGCCCTTTCAGACTTGCCTCCGGCACCTTTATCCAGGTGTCCCACACCAGCTCCAGGCAGGTTGGTAGGACCCTCGGAAGAGCTGCTGCTTCAGCCACCGGGTGGTCACCGTGTGTGTCCCCAACTGTCCCTGGGTCACTGCTGCTCATGTGGGAGCTCAGGTGCTCCCTGCATCCCCCTGTCCCATCGTGCCCTCAGCAGCTCCTCCTTCCCCAGGTCCTGCTTGATCCTGGCTCCTGAAGCTGCACATCCCAGCAGGGAGGGGTGTTTGGTTCTGCTCCCAGCCCTTGCTCCTGTCAGCCAGGTCCTGGCAAAAGGCTACAAGCTGAAAGAGGAAAAGCAAAAAGTACAAAGATCACTATGAAAACAGACCTGATTTTCTCAGTTTTGCTGGACAGAATTTATTGACACATTAGTTTTCATCAGAAATGTGTTTTCTGTGCATATTATTTAAAACATTGGTTCAGCTCCTTGAAAAATGGAAGGATTTTTAGTTTGCTCCTCTCCCCTCCACTCTTGCAAAAAGTAAGTTCTTAAAGGTAGAAGAAAGGAGAAGCAAATGGAAGAAAATGAAATGTATTTCTGCTTTTGCAGCTGGTTGCAAGGCCATTTCCCAACGACAAAATGTGTAAAAAGAATATTCTACTAGAAATAGAGTAAATAAGGAGTTATTTTCATCTGGGATTCTAGGGATAGGTGTGTGTTAAGGCGGGTAACTCTACTTCCGAAACCTTTTTTTTCAAATTCCTTGCAACTTACTTGTTTTGTCTGACATAAAAATATTGCTCATCCTTTTCTGAGGCTGAATACTTTGTTTTCTCCTGGCTAAAAAAATAAAAATTACAGCTTTCCCTTCAACATCTCTGCAACTCTTCTGATTTTCAGCCAAACATAGTCATTTGCAAAGGTGTTATTCTGGTATCTAGCAGAAACCCTGCAGAAGCTGTGGACAAGTACACTCCTCTTCAGTCAAGTTAAAGCCTGTTGATAGGAATAAAGCTCTCTGGAAATTGCAAAAAGTAGACAGAAAATGTTTCATGAAAAGTTTTCTGTTGGGGGAGCATTGCAACTTGGTGTAGCAGAGTAATGTCTGTGATTATTTGCCACCGACGCACTGGAAGGCATTAGGTTTAAATTAGTTGGGTACTTAGACAATGAAGCCGCGGAATGTGTTAATTTCTAGGACTGGATGTGATTTGACTCTGTGACGAGGACATTTTGCTAAGATATGCCTGGTGTTGGCTATCGTGACATCACAGATTCTGCTGAGGTGCAGAGTTCAATCATGTTTTGAATGTGTTAGTGATGCCAGTACACATTAATTCATGCTGGACTACAGGAATATGGTCCTGCAAATGTATTCCATAATTTATGGCTGTGTAGAGCTCAAAGTAAACGTAGGAATAAAATGTGCCGGGTTGTGAAGGGACAAGTAAGGTGACAGGTCTTCGGCAACTCCCCTACAAGGATAACTCCCCTCTCTCTTCGGCCAAGGCAGCAGCGAGGATGGAAGGTGGCTCCTTTCACACAGAATCACAGAATCACAGAATGTTAGGGATTGGAAGGGACCTCGAAAGATCATCCAGTCCAATCCCCCTGCCGGAGCAGGAACACCCAGATCAGATCCCACAGGAACGCATCCANACATCTGACAGGCCTGATTTCCACCACCCTGGAAATGCAGAAGGTCCTGGCATCTGGTTAATTTATACCCTGGGCAACCACACTCGGATCACACTGCAATGCCTCTATCAGCATTTGGCAACAGACAGTTCTGAAACTGGCTTATCGGTATGGATTATACCGAATAAATGAAGGAGGTAAAGCGATCAATAGCAACACTTTCAGAAGAGGAAACAACTGTTTGGACAAGAACACACAGGTTTTTCCATGCTTTTCAGTGCCTGTGTCACCAGTGATACAAGATGTCCAATCTGCACAGCACCCATGCTAAGTGTGAATGGAAAAACAGCCACACAAACCTGTGATTTTTCAGAGCTTGTGGAGCAATAGATGGATGTTTGGTGTCGGCAGAAGCTTCGCTTGTTTGTGTGTGTGCTTGTGCAGTGCAAACCTTCACAGCTTCACCGCGGGAATAGAAATGACGTCCAGGGTGGCTCACATTTATTTGTCAGGAAAAGGCAAAGATGAAGCCACAGTGTGGGTATGTTTGTCCTGCTCCTGCTTTGGACACAAGCTTCCCAGCCATTTCCAACCTACATCAGTGACCCAAGCAGCGAAGCTGGTCCTTCATTAATCAACCTTCAGATTTGCCTGGGGCTTGTTCTAATTGATTTAGAGTAGAGCTTCAATTCTCCAGAAATGAAAAATGAAATAAATTTAACAAGTTTAACTGCAGCGTGTCAATCCAATTTCCAGTGGTTTTGTGGTTTTATTTCCTTGGACAATTTTCTGACACTCTCAGCTTGGTAGTGCAGGAGCCTATTGCTAAAACACTGCTCCAGATGTGTGCAGGAATGCAGGTCTGTGTTTGATCCTCACTCCAGTGTAAGTATTTGTGAGAATAAGACTTTTTATAAGTTACACCTTCTGTGGTGTCACCTGGCTCCTAGATCAGACCGTTTCTTAGACCACTGTAGGTCTTTCTCAAAGGTCTGTGAATGAACCATTCTCAGATCCTGGTTTGCTCAGGAGTGCTGCAGGCTGATCTGTAATTTAGTTTTTGTGGGCTGTGAGGCCTCTTGCAGGTCCAAAGTTGTTGTCATATGAATTTCCCTGGCAAATACATGAGAGCTATGGTCTTCCGAGTTCAGCTAAGGAGAAGGAAGGGCAGGGCAGTGGAGAACCTTGTTCGCTCATCTCTTTGCTCCTTCCCCACCCTTTCTGCAGGTATTGGTGAGTTACTCGGGGAATATCCCCGGGGAGCTCAGCTATCAGAGCGAGTCCAGCTGGTACTGCATCTCATCTGTGCTCCTCCCGTCTGCTGAAATCCCCACCGACTGCCTGTTCCTCGCGTTGCCCACTGCACCACGGCTGCTGCGGCAAGGCAGGGCAGGGACACGGTGCTTGCTGGTGTGACTCTGGGTGGGACGTAATGGGGGCAGTTAGCTACTGAGGTAGGTGGAGTGAAAGCAAAGCCTGGACAGCAAGCAGTCCTCTTGCACTGTTCATCAGCAGTATGGGTGTTTGAGCAAGTTATCCAGGCCCTGGGAGGAAGGAGAAGGAAGTTACAGAAATGTTATTAAATAGGTTATGCTTAAGAGAAACAGCAGTTCAGAGTTAAAGTGCATATTTGGGTTCAGGGCTTTGAAACATCCATTCAGCTATTCTGAAATGTAACTTTTGATAATGTGACCCATAAAGCTTCCCTTAAAGTTCAGATCTCATTTTCTCCTCTTTTTTTTTTTTAAATGCTGCAGCCTCTGAACATAAAATTCAACCATTTGCTCCCTTGGTGGGCACAATTTTTTGTAATAAATGTCATCCCATTCATGCAAGAAGCAGAATTTCTCACTGTCCCTGATTCTGCAACAAGAGCAGCAATTCTCACACTAAATTGTGATATATGAGCATTTACAATGAGACATTCCTGATTTGCCTCCTGTATCTCACATTACTGGGTAAAATTGAAAGTGCCAGGTAAGAATGAAGTGTTATCAAGTGAGGACTCAGACCATCTATAATCCCCCTAATACAAATTGGATTAATTATTTGCAGAAAGTGCTAAAAGTACTTTATTAGATCAAGAGCTAAATGGCTTGAAGTGGGTTGTACAATTTCATGGAGGAGTGGGTTAAGCAAAGAGAGGATTTGTCAATAAGAAAAACTTTATTAAACGGCTGCTAATTGAAAACAAACTTGCTAAGAAGCTGTCTGCAGTCTGGAGAGATCTTTATGCACTTTTGTACAAATCACTATTTAATTGAGTGCCTTGAACTCCTGGCTGGCAGTGCATAAGAAGCAATTCCATACGCGGTGTGTCCTCCGGAAGCACGGGTGAAGGAGGAAGGACCTGATGGACAGAAAGGACACCAGGGATCCCATGCTTCTGCTCCATGAGCGGGATGGAATCAAACGTTGAGATATCGGCATCAACACAGTACACTAGAGAAAGCCTCTCGGAGGCATTCAGCTGGACAGCTGCATTCATATGAGATTTGTTGCGAAGCAAATCTCTTGTGCAAGTTACAGAGACATGTGAGAAGCTTGGGGTGTTCATATCACACACAGCAGTCCAGTTCAGCTCTGAGTTTCCCCATGATAGGAGGACCCTTCTGCTGTGGCATTAGAAGGAGCAGTTACTAGAGGGGATGGGCTGCTGTCGTTCAACCTGCACAGGTTTTGTTCAGGGTGCTTTTAAAAGGGTAATGCTGGCAGGAGTGCTGCCATTAGGAAGACAGCTCATACATTAGAAGGGTTAATTGGGTCCATTGCTGCTCCACCTTCCACCCTATCTGCCTCAAAACCCCATCCCTCTGCCACTGCTCTTCAGTTCTCCACCCCACCAGTGCCTTTTCCCCCAGTGCACACCCAGTAGAGCTCACCACCGGCCTCCAGGTGCCGAGTCTTCCTAGGGCATCTTCTCTTCACCCTGTTTTCCTTTCCTCAGCTTTACCAGTTTCCCTGGATTTTCTCCTCCTTCCAGTTCCTTCCCGTAAACTCTGTTCTTGACTCCCTCTCCCTTTGATTTAATTTCTGTTAGCTGCAGCTGTTAACTTTTATCTTCCCTGCATTTTTCTCTCTCCCATTGAGTTAGGCTTTCCTCTGAATCTTCCAGGAGCAGAGCAGCTGCTGTCATCTCGAAGCACATGCCAGCTCTCCTGCCTGATCCACCCCCTCCTTTCGCCTCCCTAGTGCTGCAGGGACATTGCTTTGTTTTCCCAATTGGCTGACCAATACCAGCCTCTTCCACCTCCTTCCTCATCAGCAGCCATTGGTATAAATATCAATAATGATGAATTATGAATTGGCTTAGTGCTATTTAATAATTTACTTATTACTTTAAATTCTTCCAACAGTTTGTTAGAGCCCAACGCTTAGCTAAAGAATTTAACTTCAGACTTTTTGAACATTCTGTACTGTATTAATTAAAATAAAGTATACAAATAAATAAGAATGGAAAAGTTAGAAAAAAAACCACAAAATTGTTCTGTGGAAGGAATAAGTACCAAATGTCAGCATTTAAGAAGGACAATTTAAGGTTTTATCTGGGAGAAATAAGAGAATGTAATAAGTTTCACAGACAATAATCAGGACCTTATCTCAAAGTGCCAATCTTACCTCATTTGCTATTCCAGGGAAGATGACTTTGTTATCAATAATGAAATGAATTTGTTCCTTAATTTAGAATCTTGTTAACACAAGACTCAGGCTCTTGTGTGTCCATTTATCCAATAGTCTTAACCAAAAACTAATTCCATGGCTAAAATGGAAATAATTTCCTTAAACATCAATTAGCTCAAACATTGTCTTTGGGGGCAACGAGTACCACTCTATTCTTTCCTTGCTAGTACACTCTTCAGAGAACCTCAAAGGAAAGGAAGACCAGACTGAGTCCATCAAGCCCAGGTTCAAATGCAGGACTCTCTAGAGGAGAAGATCCTCCTTAGACTAGAAAATTCTCTCTAGAGGAGAAGATCTTCCATAGCCACTTGCCAGGTAAAAAACAGCTGAAGCCTGAAGCAGGAAAGTTTCTCTTTTGCATCGTTTAACTGTATCCACACAATCATTGCAGAAAAATAATTATCAAAGTTTGATCCTCCCTTTGAAAACCATGCAGCCCTTTACCTAGCAGACATCCTGGCTCCATATTAATTCATTAAAACTGGGGCACATAATTGTATTCTTCTGTATTCCACTGACAGCTATGGCATTTTGTCACAGCGACAACCTGAACCTTCTCTAGGTGACCCAGCAAAGCCCGTGTTTGACACTCAGGGATGGCCTGTCCATGGTTCCTTTCTCTTACCTCCCACATGCTTGCTGGTGACCAGGAGGTAGATGTGTACAAGGACCATGCCAGATCTGTATTCCCGACAGCAATGAAGCCTCGAGTGGCTTGTTAAACCACCCTTACAAACACACAGAGCAATGTTAATTTAACAGATGATCTTCCTGCAACTTTATGCTCAATCAAGCCTATAAATATCACTGTTGTCTTAACTATTCACGTATCAGACCACCAACAGCCACCCAGAAAAGCCAAGTTTTATTATTCATCATAACCAGAGAGAGCTCTTTATGAGCATTACAACTGACACTACAGTGTAGGATCAGACACCCATGTATACGAAGGACTGGGGACAAATACGACATTCATATCAATGTGACACATTACTCCCTCCATAGGGACCTGAGGCATGAGACTAGAGCAGAACTCTGTGGTCTTTAGTTTGTGTCTTCTACAGCAACCATACCACAAAACCTCTTCTGTAAACTGGACAATCTTCTTCTCATGGACTTAGATGGATGTTAGCCACAATCTCATACCTTCTCCTAACCTTAATGGTTCTATGATTCCGTGATTCTATGATTACCACTTGCCCCCAGTGTAGCTTGCAGATTAGACGTGAAGAGGTGAGCAGAGCATGATGAAAGCTACAAAAATAAGCAGTTTTTTCAGAGTCTTGGAAATGTCCACTTTTCGATTGTGGATGCCCAATCCCTGGAGGTGTTCAAGGTCAGGCTGGATGAGGCTTTGAGCAACCTGGGCTAGTGGAGGGTGTCCCTGCCCATGGCAGGGGGGTTGGAACTTGATGACCTTTAAGGTCCTTTCCAACCCAAACCACTCTATGATTCTATGATTCAATGATTCAATGATTCAATAAGGGTCATGAGATGAGCAGATACTCTCCTCCCTACACCTTCCTAGTAATATTCATTAGGTTACAAGTTGTTCACCCTAATTATAAGCTCAAACTCAGGGCCCTCGTTAGTCACTGTCCAGGAACACTACACAGTACCAAGCAGATGTGCTGAAATAGGTGACTGCATCCTGAAGGAGAAGAGTGGAAAAAAGGGTGCTGCCACAGAGAGGGAGCGGCTCAGTAAATAGAGGGCTGGAGCATTCCAGAACTGAATATAAAAATGGGAGAGACTCATAGAAGTTTGGTTTTCATCAGTCAAGTGAGCTACGAAAGTGAAGATGAGCTACTTTTCCTTTTGCAAGATCAAAAGCACAAGATTTGTTTAGAAGTGCACACTTAACTGAAAAAGAGAGAGTTGGTTATGAGATGGTGAAAAACAACTAAGTACAGATATTGTGCTCAGAAAAAAATAATATTTATTGAAAGTACCAAAAGGTAGCTGTGTATAGTGAGTCTCACATCACCTTCAGCATGGCTAGACCCAGGTGTGCACATTAACGTGATATCCAAGTTACAGCCACAGGTTTAAGAGAAAAACTTGTCTATTAAACACAGGCTCAAAACATTCAGATCATTCATCATTCCTGTGAGCTACCTGAAGAAGATAATATTTGGGTTTTGTTCCCTTCCCTTGTTAGAAAACAGTGCAAGCACTAGATCTCAATGTAGGAAGTCAAGGTTCCCCAGAAATAAAGAGAAAACAGAAGTAAATCAAAGTGTAGAACTAATAAGTGAAAAAAAACCCAAACCCCACAACCCAACCCCACATGTGTCTAAAAGAAAGAATATACTCAGCTAGTATCAGTCCTTTCTCAAAGAAGGAAAACCATCCACAACCAGCTCTAAACCCTGATGCTGGGCACACAGGCACATTAAAATAAACAGTTTCAATTAAAGGTTGCTGTAGGCTGGCTTATACCAGACAAAAACACTGTGCTACAGATGCTAAACCACTGAGCCTCATGTGTAAAGCTAATATCTGCTACATATTGTGTACTCATTATCTTAACAACAGACAACAGGAGCACAAATTAAGCACAGGAAGATTCAATACTTTATATAAGATCATAATTTAAACAAAACTGAATCCAAGAATTAAATACTCCTGTAGAACAGGGTGCCGAAGGATGATGCCAGACATAGGAAAGTCAAAGGGCAATATTCTGTCTTCCTGTGGGGAAGTCAAATTATGCTGCAACACCCTTGAAACACGAGCGGTCTCCAGATGACATGGTGTGAAATAGAGATGGTTGTCCCAGCACTGACTGGCTTCCTGGAGAAAACTGGGATCCCGTGGGTGGGACTGACCCACTGTACCTTAGGCTTGTGGAGGTCGGGTGTCTGGGTCTACACCGGCCGCTGCAGGTTCCCTGTACAGTCAATGCAGAAAACCAGACTGCAGTGGGTGTGGAGACCATGGCTCCACTGGTGTTACAGGGCATCGGCAAGAGTAGCCCAGGCTCGGATTTTCAGAGCAGAGCTCAGAGATAACTTTAAGCCTAGGATTAAATCCTTTTTCATCCCAAGGCTTCTAGAGGAAATAAAGGCCAAAAGAGCCGAGCAATCATCAGTAATGGATGATTTCCCCCGTTAAAGCTGCCTCAGTCAGTTCCAGAGAACTGGAAAGCAGTAAATGTGGTTGAACTATTTAAAAAGTTCTCCTTGGAAGGTCAGAGAAGCACACACCAGTGGGTCTGTCTGAAGCTGCTCTAAGGAACAGGATAAATGGACATACAGGTTATTATGATGTGTGAGAGAAACAGCACAGAAAAAAAAAAAGTATGTCTTGCTGACTTATTAGGGTTTTTTAAAAACTGCAAATGTGGGAGTGACAAAGACCCACTAACACTCTCCTTGGATTTCCACAGCCCTTCCAGGAGGCATCCTCACCTGAGATAGCTGAAGAAATGCAGGCACCTTGGGATAAAATGACTGGTGCAAACATAAATAGATAGCTGCTTAAAAGACGGGAAAATAACATATCAGTGGAGGGAGGTCACCAGGGGCTCACGATACTTGTAAATGATCTGAAAGGACCACGAATGGCGAGATGATAGAGGTGATGACATTAAGCGATTCAGGGATGAAAAGAGGGCTGACTGCAAAACATCACAGATACATCTGCCAACACTGACTGGATGAGAAAATGCCAGCTGAAATTTGGCGTCGACAAACATAGCAGTACACAAGATGAGGAAAAGAGCCCTACATTTACATCCCTAATGGCTGGTTTCAAGCCAGCTATTACTGCTGAGGAAAGAGTTCTTGAAGTCAGTGGATCAAAAGAGATTTAGGGGTTTATAATAGATGGTCCTATGGCATATCAACTCCATCAGAGAGAAAGGAAATTGATGCTGGAATGCACTAAGAAAGGAAAAGAGGACAAAACTGAAAACAGTTATGCCACTGTATAAATCCCTGGTGTATCTTCATCCTGAACACTGAGTCATCCCCTCAGAAAGGCTAGTGTGGTGTTGGAAAAGGCTCCAAGAAGGTAACATTTATGATCAGGAGTCTGGAATAAGGAGCACAGTAGATCGTTTAGTTTAGAAAAAATACGTGAGGGGAAAATAATGCAGATTTGGGAGTGGACTGGAGAGGGTAAATGGATAGTTCTTCACCAGTATAGGAAACAAGGGGCGTCAGACTGGGCTAACTGGTGGCAGACTCCAAACCATTAGAAGACAAGCTATTGACTCTCCATCAGTGAAGGCTGCTAAAATTCAATGTGAACCGTCAAAATACCAAGCAAAGCCAGGGATGAAAAAGCTATTCAAACCCATTAGATACGAGGTTATCAACCTTTCCTATAAGGTTGCAAATCACTAGAGCCCACAAAGACATACTGAAGAGCTATCCATGTTCTTCCTCTGGTTTTATCCTCTTTTGCACCTGCAGTGGCTATTGCTCTGAGCAGAAGCATCCTGTGATCATGCCTTGTCTCCAGGAAAACCATTCAAACACAAAGTAAAAGTCTGAGACTGATGCAGGTAGTGAGTGAAAATAATTGTAAATCATATCATTTCACAGAAACTGAATCCATCACCAGCGAGTTGCCTTATTTTTTTTTTCCCCCTTTCAGGATGGCTTGTTATATTAAACTATTTTCTACATATTTGATATCTTCACTGCTATAAGCAGCTACTAGACTGACTTAACAGTTATTTATTCTAGAGATAAAAATGAGAGGAAACTAGACACTAGAATATCGTTTACTGTCTGGATGTGCATAACCAAGAGAAATTATTAGGCATGGACATAAAATTGTAGAATTTGAGCCAAGAGGTCATTGAAAGATGTCTATACAAAAATAGCTCCAGTATGTAAGCCATGCAGGCAGCCTGTGCAGAAGATAAAATATACCTTTCGGCAACTATTTCTACAATTACTCGCTGAGATAGAAACATATCTTCAAAATAAAATCCAGACCCTGAGTAGATGTTGCCTCTGTATTGCATTGGACATTCACATTCAGTATGTTTCCACCAGATTCCCAAGTCCTTTACAGAGTTAATATTTTCCAGGTTCTCCCTTTTTCCTTCCCCTGCTCCCACCTATCTGCTCATCACGACCTCCACTCGCAGTTTTAAAATGGACAGTCTTGAATTGTCAATTCTTGGGCCGGATCATTAAACAAATTCACATAACACACTTCGCTCTTACAAATATTTTTCAATGAATAATTTTGTCAAATATTCACAGACTATTGAACTGTTGTACCTGTGTTACACACATTTATTAAGCATGGATGCAACACCTTCTGCTTCTGCATGAACTCTGAACAAAGCTATGCCACGCTTCCCGCACAACTACCCTTGCTTTACCCCAGAGTTTTATCAGGTTTGGGGTTTGGTTTGCTTTTAATCCTATGTAATCATGATGATGTCTAGGGATATTCACATCCCATTTAAGAGAAGCAGCAGCTAGAGATCAAACCCACTTCTTCATTTTGGCCCAGGAGAGAACGTATTTTGTACAGGAAGGTGCCTGTTTTTATCCTGGCACACATCCCTTCTGGATTTTCCCTGGCTTTGCTTTGCACAGGTTTCTCTCCCCAGGGAGCGTAGATCCCACTGAAGGATGTCACATTCAAACTCAAAGGCTTTCGGTGTGTTTTCTTCCTGTTTTTATGCCAGCAATTTACCCCCCTGAAAACAAGAGGAAGATTTGATTTTCAAAGTGGGTCTGTGAAGAACTATAAGCTGCTGAGAGAGCGACAGGCTGTAATTTTCCAAACAACCCATTTTGTACCTTCTTTTGATCCCTTTACTGGTATCAGAAAATTGATCCAGGATATCAGGTCTCAGGAAGGCAAGCAGCAACACGAAGTTACGGTGCTGCTCTTTGGAGCACATTACTCTTCAGCATAGATGTGGGCGTAAGCTGGGTGGGAGAGAAGGTGTGTTTAGGCTGTTGGGTCTCAAATTAGGGAAGGGGCAGAGGAACCCTCACTCTGGGGAGCTGAATCACGTCCTGACATTTAATGTTTCTCCATATCTAACAAGCCACGGTATTTCATTGCTTTTCCTGTGGTTTCTCCAGTAGCAGCATCTTCCGCACGCCCTCAGACTGCCAGGTGAGGCTGTGTCTGTGATGGGACAGAGCTGCGGTCCCCCAGGACAAGTGCTCTCAGGGTAGAGAGATTAGGCTTGAAAAGGCACTGACGTGCATAGGAGCTTGAAACTACCAGAGCAAATACTGCAGCATGATGTTGGAAGGATCCACCTGCTTCTACCCTCTCCTGAGCAAGCCACACATACAGAAGGAAAAGCCTCTGAGAAGGCAGGACTGGAGATCACGACACTTCTGCCATTTGAGACAGGATTCTGTTGTCTTCGTTTTAAGTGGGTATAAGGTAATGAATAGCTTTGCTGCTTTGCTGACTGCAAGTGACCACCACAAAGTGGCTGATGGCACAAAATAATTGAGCTCATGAAGGGCTGGAGCCCAGGTAGCATTTTGGCAAGCAGGAGGCCAGTTCAAGCAAATGTAGGACAAGTCCACTGATACATTAGTACTAAATGCATCGATCAAAGATTGAATGGTTTGCTGAAGCTGTTATCACAGGTAGCTGAAAAGAAACAGTTCCCCAGTGGCCAGAAAGGCTACCACTTTAGGGAAGAGGATGGGCTTTGTATAGTCGTGTTCTGCTCATGTACAGATCACAAAGCAGGTGGCAAAGAAAGAACAGAGACGAGGAAAGAAGTTTCCCAAAGTCTCCAAGCATTTCAGAGCTGGAGTGAAAACAGATGCAATATTTGGTCATTTCCAGCCCAGAGCTCTTTGTGTAGGTCACACTGCATCCCATTTATAAATAGTATTTATTCATAGTATTTAATAAAAACAGATTAAAAAAAAAAAAACAGTCGACAACTGAGTCTTGCCAGCGTGCTTGTAACCTCAGAAGAATTCTGCTGCTTGCTTTGCACACACCCACAGCAAGGGGTGGTTGAGAGGGTCTGTGTGTCCATTCATTCCCGTTGGGTGCTGGATGCTCTGCTTAAGGCTATGGACGAGCAGCAGGCAAGGAAGCAGGCAGGGCATCGCCACAGCCCACAGGACCAACGTACAGCACCTCGGAGCTGGTGAAAAGAAGACAACTTCTCACAGGGATCCAGCTGGAACTGTGATCACAGCAACTGGAGAAGAAGTTTCTGGAGTGATAGCAGGGCTGTAGGAAGCATCCACCTGCAGTGCACAGAGTAAGGGGGAGTTTTGTTTGCAAAGCCCTTCACTTCCACCATAGTGTATGTTACTCCTTAAAACATTTGTCATTCTGAGTTGTTTTCAAACAACATTCACACATGACATTTTTAGTTTTTTCTGGATGATTTAGGATCTCACCACAGAGAATTACAGCATATATTAATATTATGCTTAACCCTTTAAAATACACTTTTGGCAAATACAATTTCATAGAAAAAGAGCACAAGCAAAAAAAAGAATAAAGGAGACCTGGTACTTATGAAAGAAGGACTGAGAAATGTTATAGAATCATAGAATCACAGAATGGTTAGGGCTGGAAAGGACCTTAGAGGTCATTTAGTTCCAACCCCCCTGCTATGGGCAGGGGCACCAAAGTAATTGTAATAGAAGAAACCTGTGGGTGCATTGGGTAGCTTTCAGTGACCTGGAAACAAGAAAGAAAACATATCACAAGTGGAAACTAAATGTGAAAATGTATGGTCAGTATGCAAGAGAATAGAATGAATTATAATTAGTAAGGGACAAAAATGTAGCAAGAAAATAAATATTTAAGGATGAGTAAAACGAAATCTATCCTTGGGTAATTCCACACAGAGTAAATAATAGATGATATGGAGAAAGCTTAAGTATTCAGTGCATCCCTCATTTAAAAATAAAATGTTATCTTTTTACCAATTATTAATGCAATTAATTTTAAAAGAGGAAGAAAGGAAACGGGAGTTCATTCCAGAGTGCTGAATGGAGTAGCCTCAGCACAGTCATTCGCCTTTACTTGTGAGAGCACGAGAAGGAAGAGTGGCATCCTAGAAGACTAGGAAAGAGTAAGTATAACATCTGCCATTGGAAAGGAGTAATTGGGGAACCTGGGGAAATACAGACAGGTCAGCCTAACTTCAGTACCCGGAAAAATACTGGAACAAGCAGTTAAGCAGCAGTTTATAAGCACCTGGAGGATAATAGGGTAATAAGATAAGAGCCCACATGGACTTGACAAAAACAATTCATGTCGAAACAATCCAATTTCCTCTCCTTGGCAGGATAACTTGTCTAGTGGGTAGGGAAAGTGGTAGATGTGATATATCTTGGCTCTGTGAAGGCTTATGACACAGTCCCACGTGGCAGTGTTGCAAGCATGCTTGGGAAATAAGGTCTGCAGGAAACTACCATGGTGGCTAAAGAGCTCTGAAAACATTACTTGGGCAATAACCTTAGGTGGTTCACAGCCCTCTTTGGAGGCTTTTTCAAACAGGACTCTGTCTTGTGCTGCAGGGCTGTCAATATTTTCTTTTATAGCTTTTATGGTAGAATACAGTAAAATTTGCACAACATATTCTGGCAACTCAGCTAATGTCCTGGCAGGTGAGATGGACCCCTGATTTCTGCTCATTAGAAATAGAGTTGATTTGTGCTCATGTACTCCCCAAATCTAGCAATTATCAACCCAGACCTTGTACTGACAGATTGGCGAAACACACCTCCTCATCGTGCAGATCTCTGTCCTCTTCCTCATGAAGATCTCTTTGGAGTTCCTGTGCCTTTGCAGTACTCCAGGATACCCTTCCAGCAGCCTGATAGACTTCCAGCACAATAAACACATCCAATGTCAGGGGAAGGTTCAGAGGAATATTTACCAAATTTAGAAACAGAAAAGATGACTAGTGAAACAAAACACGAAACACAACTGAATTTCTATCAAGCTACAAGGGAAATGTCTATTTTTCTCCCATGTAGCTCACTCATGATGAACGGTGGAATTTACCACAGTAAGGTTACACGGCAATAGCCTCCAACTGGCCCATCCACATGATTATACTCTCTCCCTCCGCTCCTTAGAGATTTTCTGCCTCCACTCTTAGACAAATGTGTTTCCTGGAAAATGTGTGTGCATCCTTCCCCAAAGTAGGAAGAGTCATTCCTGTCACTGTTCTTCCAGACGTTCAGCGATGGAGTTGCCTCAGCCCTTATGTCCTACATCTTCTGGGGGATCTCTGTCACATCGAGGTACCACCTCTACTCATGTTCTTAGCAAGCACTTACGTTTCAATATAGAGTGTTCCCTGCCTGCTTTGTAACCTTAACACCTTGTGAGCTTTGTAAATATGACAAAATTTTAGTGTAAAAAATATGAATTGCATAACTCTTTTTAATGATTTGACCTCTGATGTGTTCTCAGGTTTTCATGGAGTTCGCTCACAGACTCTCCCAAGAGTTCAGAAGGGAAATAACAGACAGGAATTGGGCCAGGGGGGCTCTGAGACACAAACACTGGGAAGATTTTGAAGTACTCTGGAGGATGAGATTGGAACTGAACATGACCTTGATGAATTGGAGACATGACTCAAAATAAATGCAATCAAATTCAACAAAGACAAATGCAAACAGCTCAGTCTGGAGTTTAGGCAGGTGATGTTACCCTTGCCATCAAAGCTGGTTTGATAATTTTCTGTCCCTCTCCCCACCTCCACTGTTCATTTCTGCCTTCATGTAAGTTTGTTGCCCTTCTAGGTGTGATGATCAACTGTTTGTGGGGCTGCATTGCAAAGCAGCTCCCTGAGACAACTCAGAATAAAAATACCTCTTCCTTATTTATAAAGTGTTATATCTAACCCGGTTCAGTTCTCTGCTCTAGTTCGCAGCGCAGCCCCACAAGCAGTCGTATCCGTGTATCTGTGGGGGAAGCAATCTGCAGTAGAGAGACACAAATGAGCTGCCAGGAACACAGAAGCAGAAACTCTATTGCTGAAGCCAAGTTTCATGCACATACATTTTGATGAAGGAGAAATGAGATGTACAAATACAATATGGGGGATAGCTTGTTAGCACCAATACAGCACAGCCTAAGCTCAGAGTTAGAGTCTACCACAAACTCAGTATGAGGCAGTGGAGCGATGCCTTTGCGAAAAATAAGCAGATGAACAGCAGCCAGCAACATAAACCTGACTGTGGAATGCAGAAGCAGGAGGCATTAAGAGATGGGAGGTCATCAGCTTACTGCTGTGGCTCTTCCTGTCAATGGACTTTAATAATCACACTAGTAGCTTGGAAAGAAAATAGAAAAAGAAGTCCCATGAGGAGAAATTGGTAAAGCAGAGAAATTGGTGAATTTTCTGTTCCAGAAAAGAGGGGAAGCGAGGGAAGACATAGAAGTCCCATACGACATAAAAATACTTACAAAGAGAGCAGTAGCAACTTGCTTTCCATCTTGATTAGGGTGAAAGAGCAAAAAATGACCAGGCTGATTTTGCATAAAAAAGATTTCAGCAATATAATAAGAAAAAACCCACTGCCTGTCAAGAGGCAGAAGTACAGGAGCAGGCTGCGGACAATTATATTGGCACAACTGCAGGAGAGAACCATATTAGAATGTCTATTAAGGGTTGATCCCTGGCTGTGGTTCAGTTCAAGTGGTAGATTAAATGATCTCCTGAGGCTCCTTTAAGTCTTGTATCCTATGATCTGTGCAATTTTTTTAGTGCCATAGGAAGTTGTGGCCAAAAAAACCCCAAAAGAAAATAATACTTTAACAATGACAATGCATCTACAAGCAAGGTGACCTTATCTTGAACTCTGCTTGAAAGTGAACTTATGAAAGATAGGGTAAGAATAGAGGAGGCTGTAGGAACAGCTAACATAATGATTAGAGACTTGGAAAACAGCAACAAGCTTTTCATGACGTGTCTAGAGGAGATGAAATCTAGGGAATGTCACATTAAACAAACTGGAGGACAATTGGGTGTCCTCAGAATCTTGACTCCAGCTTGTACAGAATTACACTTTATTGACACACGTCAGATTGAAGACTAATGAAGAAGACGGAGCAGAAGCAGGAACTGGCTTTTGTTTGTTTTATTGTAATTGGTTTCCACAATAGATAATTAACTGTGGAACTTATTGCTATAAGACATGTCAAAGACTGAGAACTTATCAAGAGGAGATAGAAAAGGAGAGGTGTTAACGAGAATGAGCAATGGAATATGTATTTAGGATGAATAAATTATTCCTGCTTGCAGACTGAATCAGCCACTAAGTGCTATGGACAGGGAAGAGGTAGCATATTACTAAACATTTGGTTATTATGGACATCTATTCCGTGTAGTCCACCATGTCTGGCAGAGTACGTCACCAGGTAGATCTATGTCCTCTTATTTGTATTTGTGTCTTCAAAACTACAGCAGGAATAAAACTCCTGTGTGGGCATCTGCAGGCTGGAGGTTGACATTGGTATTTCTGAGCATCAGAAAGAAAATATCTTCAGATCTTGATAGTATCAGTCAGGTGCTGAACTTGTATTATATTTGGGAATTCAGCCCTGGAGGAATGTTGGGCCAGGTTGAAGAGGTCTCCTGACACTTACAGCAGCGATGATCCTCTTGCAGATGTCCAAAACAATTCAGTGCCTCACTGAAATCCTCCGTGGATCAGCAGTAAGAGAATAGAGCGTATGAGATAGATTTAAGCCTGCTAAAGCAAGGTAATGCATAAAGGCTGTTAACAGTGCCTTTTTTTGAGGGACAGCTAATGACAGTATTGGAGGAACTGTTGGGGAACATATTGATATTCAAAGTTGCATGAAAAAGAAGCAGCATCACTTAATGCTTAAGTACACTACCCACAATAAATACCTCTTCATGCAAGAAAGTACACCCACCACCTGCTTCCTAGCATTGCTTTATCACCATGAAATCGAAGCAGAGACCAACTCGGTCGAGATGGTCTTTTATGAATTGGTGGTTAGAATTTGATGACAATAAGTAGCTGTGTGATGGGGAAGAAACTTCTCTATTGAATATATATCTTAAAATTGCATCCAGCAAAACCAGTGGGCAGGAAAAACAATAAGATCCAAACCCTTTCTTTCCAATACACGTATTTTATTTTTATTTTAGGTCTTCTTGCCCCTCTAGCAAAGGTCATAAATTATTTAACTGCTGCAGCTCAGACTTCTCTATTTTACTGTCTAATAAAATCTGAGAAATATAAATCTATTTTAGGTCCTTTTTTAAAATAATTGAGAGTGGTGACAACCAAAACAGGAATTGAAGCAACAATTCAAGGCAGGGTGTCAGTGAGTTGTGAGCATACCAGGACATTTCAGGAGAAGGCTTGTAAGAAAGAATTTTGGGTTTTTTTGGCCAAAGATGTCTCATTCCCTTTTTAAATTTAATAATTTATAGATTCGGTCCTTGTTTTTTGTCTCCTGGCTGCATGCTTCCTATTAAACACATAATTCAGGTGGTTACATTATTACATGCTGGTCTGCTTACATTTCAGCCAAACGATGTGGAAAGAAGCAGTGATAACTTTGTGGGAATGTATCAGGCTGTGGAATTGTTAAAGATGGGATCAGATGACTGTCTGATTTCCCTGGTACTGTTTCGCCCTGAGATTTTAAATAAGCAGCAATTTCTCGGATATGGGCCAGTGATTTGTTTGTCACTTGGAATTATTAACATTTAACATCAGCTATTGCAGAAAGAAAAGGAAGAAGCAAGGTCAAGTAAGAAGGAGGCAAAGCCAAAATGAGTGCAAGTATTTAAGGGTCAGGGGCAGGCACCTCCAGGCCCCGTAGCTGCAGAGGACCAGCCCACTGGTGGGGGGACATAGGGACAGGGCAGGTTTCCTGCTGCTGGATCCTCCATCAGTGAGAAAAGCCCCCAGGCAGTGGACAGGGGATTGCTAGAGATGTGACACACTCCTGACTGTGCCCCGCTGACCCTGTGTCCTTCCCCACGGGTGCCCTCCAGAGCCTCGAGAGACACTTTCTGAGTGTCCTCCCCAGCATGAACCGCAGGAGGCTGAGCAGTCTCGAAGCCTTTCAGGTTTGCACTCACGTACCAGAGCCAAAGGGCTGCACCATCCTGCTTTTATCAGCCCCGCTGCGCTGCCCGTCGCTGCTCTGCAGGCTCATTTCAGAAATCTCCACCAAGAACAGTATTTGCCCTTTCAGACCTCAGACCTTCCAGTGTTTCTCCCCATCTCTTTTTCCCAGTACTGATCTCCTTCACTTAAGAGAACATAAATGATAAGGGGTTAGTTTAAGCACACAGTAATAGATATTTCTGTATAAAAATAGATTGCCTCCGTACACATGAATTGCTTTGGCTTCCTCATCATTTCTAGCTGAGCAAGAGTAACGACTCCCATAAGAAGCCCTTCCAGATCAGCTGTACCTCCACCTTCCTTCTGCAGAAGAGGAAGGTGCATTCAGAGGGCGGGGGGGGCCACCTTCCGCCTGCCTCGCCGTCTTTCACAACTGCATCTGAGCTGGAAACAAGGCAAAAAGGATTTAAAAGGAGGAATTAAAGGTTAAGCCGGTCACAACCGACACAAAACCTGTTTCAAGGTATCTGATGAGAGACTTGGGCAGAATGGATGTGTGATTCTGTGAGGAGCAAAGGGAAAAAAAAATTAAACTTTTACAGCAGGGTAAAGGGGGCTGTACCATCTAAAAAGAGTATCATTAAAAAAACAGAAAATGTCTCTGGAATGACAAGGGCTCCAAAACTGACAGAAGGTAGCTGAGGGTGGAAAGGAAAATGTACTTTGATGCCAAGATTAAACTTTGTGTTAATTGTTGGCTTAGGTGATAAAAACCCATCTGCACCCCCACTGAGGGGCACAGAGACAAAAGGGGTGGGAACCCAAATACCACCCTGCCCCAGCTGCTCTCAGGCCATCACAGGAGCCACCAGCCCATCAAAGGCTCATCTCCACAAGCCCAGAGGAGCACAGGGGGACAAAGGCAGACAGGAACCCAAGTCGTGGGCTTGGGGGAAGAGACACCATCTGGGGCTAGCCAAGGGCTGTCCCAGGACAGCCTCAGCCCCGTGGCCCAGACGTGGAACCCACCACGGTAAGTCAATGCCGGAGCCCCTTTGGGACTGAGGGGTGGGACACATCATGGTGTGCAGGGGAAGAGCAGCTGGGCTTTTGGGCAGTCAACGTATTATGGGGTGTTTAGGGAGGAAGGAAAGATGGGGAAAGGAGGTATCTAAGTGATTTGGGAAGGAAGAAGTCTGGGAAAAGAGAGGAATAAGGGGATAAAAAGGGCTGGTCGTGTGTAAATGGGTGGGTGGTCTGTATGCTTGTCTGGCCACATCCTGCACCTGATCAGCGCAGTCTGTCCTGTCTGCATTAAATGACATTTCTAGTGCTTCCCTGGGTGACAGACTGTATTTTGTCAGGATGAGGGGTGTACCAGCAACTGGAGTGCAGCTGTGGCCTCAGGGTCTCATATATCCTGGCACCAGCAACTGGTGAGACTGGGATCTGGGGGCATATGTATTTCTGTTTATATATAACCGTGTGTGTATGTACATATATTTATATATGTGCTATATATGTGTATTTATGTGCATGTGCCTACTGGGAGTCTGTGCTGAGCCTTGCTGCTGGCTGGAGCTGGAGCACAGAGCTGCAGCAGCAGCACCTCCTTCAGCCTGCCAGCTCTGGTGCGATACCCCTGCCGTTAATAGTACTTCATGGGTAACCATCTGTAGAAGAGCTAATGAGCAGTTTATGCTTTTTATGCTGTATGACTTACAAAGTCTTTTAACAGCCATGGAAATGTTTTGAGTCTCAGGAAAGGCTGGTTAATGCAAAAGGTAGTGCACTAATTGTGTAGCAGAGTGAAAGCATCAAATCCACAGAGGACCAGGAAAAGGATAACACTCATCTGCCGTGTTTGTGTTGCATAACTGAGCTCCACGAAACAAGAGGAGGAAGCCCTATAACCTAGAGAGCAGAGGACGGAGGAACATGCAGTATTAAAGCCCTATTTGATAAAATATTGGGAAATACAATAAACAGGGAGAGAGCTGAAAGGAGAATGACTTCATCTCAACCAGAGGCACAGGGAAAGACAGAGCCTCCCAGGAGGCCAGGGCTTGGGGATCACCTTCACAGAATCACAGAATCACAGAATGTTAGAGATTGGAAGGGACCTCGAAAGATCATCCAGTCCAATCCCCCTGCCGGAGCAGGAACACCCAGATCAGATCGCACAGGAACGCATCCAGGCGGGCTTTGAATGTCCCAGAGAAGGAGACTCCACCAACCTCTCTGGGCAGCCTTTCCAGGGCTCTGTCACCCTCAACCGAAAG
>VZTO01004544.1:215318-225339 GCA_013400615.1 Syrrhaptes paradoxus
CAGTGGATTTGAAGAAGCCCTTTCTATTATCCTTGACCCCTCTAGCAAGGTTTAATTCTAAGGAGGCCTTAGCTTTCCTAGTTGCCTCCCTACACTCTCTGACAACATTCTTATATTCCTCCCAAGTGGCCAGCCCCTCTTTCCATGATCTATAGACCCTCCTTTTACACTTGAGTTTGCACCTTATCCTCACCTAAATCATCTGCTGCAGCAGCCATGGGTGAACAAACTCACACTCCATTTCACCTCCTTAGTTTTGAGTGAGATTGATTTCACCATTTGAACTGGATTCATTTTCACTATCGAAAAGCTACATGTCTCATTTGAGCTGTCTAGGTTCCCTCTGTGTAGTCAGTGGAGAGAGAAGTGTTTCCACAGCAGCCCATCCATCCTACCTAAAATTGGTGCCGAAGGTTGGGCGGGATGCTTTCTGTAGGGTCTCTTCTCTCTCTGCAGACAGCTAAGGAACCCAGACACCTAACCGAGCCAGCCTGCCCAGGTTTCAAGCCTCCAGCACTGCATCAGAGGACTCCCACTGTGTTCCCAATTTTGTAACCAAGAGCTGAATTCCTCACTAGGATAAATTTGGTTCATTTAGCTTGGCTGCTGCTGAGAGAGAAGATGGGTAACTCCTATGAGCAGGAGAATACTGTTCCTTTAGAAAGGGTTCAGACAAAAAAAAATCTTTCCATACCTACAATTTAGGGTGAGTGTGGGGACCTGAGGAGTGGGGAGCTCTCAGGTTGGAAACATGGACCGTCAGGAGCTGGAAAGCAAACTTTCTAGAGGCTCTGACTCCCCAGCAGGCACAGCAATGGGCCACGGAGAGACACCTCCCCTTCTTCCACTGTTGGTGCTGGGTGGCAGATGTAAAGACCTCCTCAGTAAGCACGTCCTGATGATCCCGAATGCTAGAACAAGATGCTCTCATGACTGCGTGCACCATATTTAATCCTCTTCTAAGAAATGTACTATGCCTCCCTTGTCTTTGTGCTTTATGTCTGACTACCAAACCAAACCTAGCTGCTCTGTATCTATGATCCTCGTTATATACTATTATTCCCACCTTTGTGTTGACTCTAAATTTCTTAACAATGATTTTACGTCTCTTTTTCCGAATCAGTGTTGAATAAGACCAATTGTTAAGGAACAAGACCTCCTAGAAAGAGCATCATTACATGATTATTCCCTGCTGACGACTGTTTTGTCAGCTAGCTGATTGTTAAACTGTGTAAGGAGTGCTCTAAAGATATGATGCAGTGCTCACTTTTAAAAAAGAAGTTTTGGCAGCTAAATAATATACCTCACAGAAGCTAAAATAACATCTATGTAGTGCTGGGGTAGATTCCTCAGCAAGTGGAGCCTAGCTCACACACACTGAGCTCCTTCACCACCTCCCAGTGTTCAGGTCCTGGTGTGCTCTACGTCCTCCATCCTTGCAGTCAAGGCTTAGTGTCCAGCTCCTGTGGAGGACTGAGGAAAAACTGCTTCAGTCCTCTACCATCCCCTCCATTGTCCCCAGCTATTGTGAGCCAAGGACATCCAAGGGAATGCAAGTGCACAAGAGGCCCAAAGCTCTCCTGGAGAAGAAAAACATTCCCCTGAGGGTTAGCAGGGCTGAAAGCTTCATGCAGGCAACTGCAGTGAAAACAATAGTTGTGGATTGTTGTTCCAGGATTGGGTGATCTTCCCCTGGGAGATTTAGGCTTAGGATGTTATTGATCGCCAAGGTCTCCCAAAGGTTATCAGGAAATGCATGACAACACTACTCCTTGGCCTTGCAGCTTTGCGTGTGACATTTCTCTCTAAAAAAATCTACATCACAAAGTTCATTTACTGATAGTGAATGCTTGCAAACAGGTAAAACCGTGGAAGGAAAATGAGACACAAGGAAAGGAAGCTACATTTCCTTTTCTGCCCAGGGTCATTGCCCCACTTGGTCATTGCCAGTGCAGTTTTGAGCCTCAACAGAGAGGCTACTTTAATGAGTGCTCTGCTTACTAATCTGTCCCTCTAACACACGTGCTAATAAAAAGCCCATCGGTAGTAAAAGAGCTCATCATCAAGGACTTGAAATGAATTCTGTATTCAAGAAAGAGATATTCTGGCTACAACAACAACCATCCAAATTACTAAAATACCTAGGCAAGCCTACAATCCATCCTCTGTGTAACACGGCATCGGGACTCTCTGACTTTTAGTGAGACTGAGGGAAAGTCGCTTATGAGACACCATTTCAATTTTTCAGAAGGATTGAACTCTTGTCCTCATCAAGTGCTACCTGCAGCCCTCCAAGCGATGAACACCACAGTGAACAGTTCCAGTCCCTTGGAGCACATGATGGCATGTTGGACGCTCCCTCTGACCCACTCCCCAGCTGCACGTGTCCCACAGAAAGTCACCATGATTTTCCTCATCACTTTCTAGCCCTCTGTCCTGGAACTCTTTGCCAGGAGAGTCAAAGATCAGCATAAAAACTGCATCACAAGCAAAGCAAAAGTACTGGTGCCATGAGATGCCACTCTCCAACCCCCTGAGACTGTCACAGCACAGGACAGATTGGCATGGCTGTCTCCTCCAGGTACAATGACAAGGGACACTGGGGACTATCCTGCACCATCGCCTCTTTCAGACAAGTCTGCAGAGAGAGGGGGCAAGAGAAAGTGAGCGGTGCATCACCCTCCTGGTTGTGAGGAGGAAGGAGATATGGGCTGGTCTGTCTCTCATCCCCGTTCCTGGTCTCAAAGCGTCTCCTGTGCAGTGACCCTTCCTTCCACAGTGCTGTCAGCCCATGAGACCACTCTGGGACGGTCCCACTCCTCTCCAGGCCATCAGCCTACAGCTACCAACGTCCAGAGACATCTTCCTGCCACACTTGCCTCCATGCACGCGAACACTCATGCATCACTAAGGGGTTCAGCCTGCAGGATTCTCGCGTCTGTGGTCATTCTCTTACCCCCATCCACCTGTGGGAATCTCACATGGGAAGGATCCATCTCCTCCAGCCTGACACGCACAGGCACTGTCTGCCACTGCTGCAGCCGTGACCTCACCGGGCTGATGTACGCACCGATGCTGCTGCCAGCATGCACATTACACACTTCCACACGCTGTTGTCTCTGTACTCTGCTTCAGTTTCCAGGCCAAGCGCAGCCCATTTGTGTCATAGCTATTTTACTTTAAAGTCTTAAGTGCACGGAAGCAGGGTAAATATTTGCAGCCGAGAGCTTAATCACCACCAGAGAGATAGGCAGATTGCTTTCCTGGTAGAACAAGTTTGTTCACATATATTATCCTACATCGTTACTGTAGAGCTTCCCAGAGAGCCCCAGACCCCGATTCAAGACCTGCTTCCTGTGCTAACCTGTCTGTACCTGTGCAATCTTTATTTTCTCTGTCATCCTGTACAGCTTCTGTGGAGTTCAGGAACCTCAAAACCTGACCACCACTACTCAATTCAATTCTTCTGGTAATAACATCATATAAGGGCATATTTCCTCCTCATCCCAAGGCCACACAGAGTTTGTCCCCATACGGAATTAAAGAGTTAAATTAGCTGTCTCAGTAAAAGAACAAGCAGTCATTGTATAAGAGCACAGGATCAAACGAAGTTCACATTTTTCTTGGGGTTTTTTTGAAATGACACTTGATTTTGATGCACAAAACTTGCTGATCAAGCTTTTCAGCAGAAAAACAATCAGCCCCCACAGGAGAAGAAATGTCATTCCTGGCAGAGACTGTGCAGGGCTCCAGGACTGATAGTCCTTGCAAAGCCTTGGTTAAAACATTATTTTCCATGTTCCTGGCAGGCACACGGAGTCCCTGGCCCTCAGGTGTTGTTGATGGCTGCATGCCCTGGAGCAGCTGACCCTGGAGTCCTGGTGTCTTCCTGTTCTGGAAATTCGGAGAGATTTCAGGAGGTAACTGCCTGCAGTTCAGATGTGAAACTTTTCAAGCTTGGCAAAAGGAGTACGTTATGAAATCATATTTGTTATCCGAAGTCCATCCAGCTCTACAGGTCTACATAGATTAAAAAATCGGAATAGGAAAGAAAGGAGGTTATACGAGTGTGTATGTTTTTACTTGACATCGCAAGACAGATGTGGAAGTCACTGGATCTTTTGCCCATCAGTGGAAGAAGTCACCTTTCTCTGCTGACCTACAAATAACCTCAGGGCACTTTGTCTTTCAGAAGGAGCTCCTTCCAGCCACCAGGCATCCAGCGGAAGGGGCCCCAGCTCTTGCCTGCTCCACCTTACCTGCAGCCACTGTGTTATCTCACTCTCGCTGCTGACTTCAGGAGTTGGTGGTCCTTTTCCTTGACATTTTCTTCTCCAGCAAGAGGAATCCCACCACTGACAGCCTGGATGCCTGAGAATCAGTGTGGCGCCTGGCTTCAGTGGTGAGGGAGCTCCGTCAGAACCGAGGGCCAGTCACTCGTGTAGGCATCCCTGGTACACATGGACAAACCCCCAGCTGACAGGACAACTCGTCCTTCCCACTGTTTCTGAACATGCTGTCAAGAAGAGAGTCTGTGATCTTTCTTTACCTAGACATAGGTCCCCGGTCACAGCAAACAAAGGGAACATTTCTTAAAAGTTCAGTAGTTGTGTGTGATGCAGACCCTCAGCTCACCTGACATTTTCCCGCTGCTGTTTGGCTGCTGATCACTCTACACAATGTCCAGAGGCATAACAAGGGCTCTCGTCAAGGACTCACCAGTCCCTCTTCCACCAGTGCTAGTGGAGTGACATGTTCCAGATGTCACCTAGGCTGCATCGAGGTCTGTTCCTAAAATCCATCTGCAGAATATAGCTTTAGACTTGGTCTGCATGCTGCCTAAATCCCAGCAGCACCGTTGTCCCTCCCTTTATGTGAGGAATGCCACAGCACTGCAGTGCCGCCTCACGCTGCTCCTCCATGCCCTGCTGTGAGTACCAGCTCCTGCCCCCCAAGGTGACACCTTCTCTTTCTCAGCTTCCTTCTCAAAGGCCCAGTTATGCCCAGTGGTGTTCGGGCTGTCCTTGAAGAGGGCTGCCTTTCTCCAGCCCAGCATTGCTGCTTATCAGTATTACTGATGTTGTATTTCCATGTGTTCAGAAACACAGTGGTAACAGGGTTGGTGACAGATTTTAAGAATTAGAAAGTGAATGTCTGGCAGATGCTTTCTCTACTGCAGGCATTCTGACAGCCTGGATCAGCCACATTCACCCTGCGGATTCTTCGCTGGACATCTCTGGACACCTCCAGTCCCTGCCTGCGCTGATGGGTTTCATTCTTCACGAAGGCAGCTCCACATCCAGACCATTTACAGATCTCCCTTCCACTTGTCCTACTTCCAAGAGAACAAACATTGTTCTTTCTACCTTTTGTATTTATTGCTTTCCACACAAAAGTAACAGAATCATAATGCTTGCATTTTCCCTGATCCGTCTGTGACTTTGCTTTCTGCATTCCTTTAGCCTGAGCCTTTGTCCTGGTTCTGCCCTAGTGGGTGTACAAAGGGACCGCGGGTAGCCTCGCTCTCCTTGCTGCTAATCCTGCGCAAGGACAGTTCATCTGTCCTTGCTATTTGGAGGTATTTCCTTAGGGAAAGATCTGTTTCTCAAAAAAATCTCTCTTGTAATTAGGAGTCACATGGGCTCATTCATCCTGGTCCTCTCTCATCTTCCCCACAGTGAAATGATAAAAAAAGGCTATATTGTCTGAAAATCCAGCATTGTCACCCACTTACATCTGTCCATGGTCCCCGCTTGTTCTTTTTGTCGGTGATACTTTGTTTTCTTCCCTGCTGTGGGTTTCATTAGGCTTAACAGCTGCCACCATGTGCATTTCACAATGTGCTGGTAACGTAAAAAAAAAGCCCCGTGTTTCTAAAATTAAATTGGTTCTTCTGTAAGGAAACTATCTATAGATTCCCAACCTGTGACTAGGAGCTGCAAGGTACAACCAGCCATGTGCAGACAGGCTGCGACACCCAGCTCCTCCAGCTGCTGTCCCCCTCCACCGGACGGGCAGTTTGAATCCATCTAAGTGATTGCACCGGTTACAGGGGGTGAGGGTCCGCATTGCTGACTGGGGAGTCACTGATGCCCTCTACCAAACCACACGTACTAAAGAAAACTGATGCCTTGCTGGAATAAATTTTTCATTTTCTTATTCATAAATTTGACTTTCTCTTCAATGATGTATTTGAGGCTAATTATAGATGACAGCTAAACTTGAAATGGTTTTGCAGCTCAGCTAATAGTGAAGAGTTGATCGTTGGTCACTAAATTCGTATTTCCCTTAGCTACAAATGCAGGCTTTCTTACTCTTGATTCTCTCTTATCATCGGCATCACAGCATTTTACTTACTGTTGTTGTTAATGCCAAATTATTGTGCACTGTTGTCACTATTAGTGAGTTCGAAATTTCTTATCCTGAAAGAGGTTTTTAACCCTCTGGATGCTGACACAAGTGTCCAGCCACGGTGCTGGCTTTGCAAGGTGCTTGGAAGATTCTCCAAGAACTATCTAATAACAGACAGTTAAATGGCCTTCATGAGTCTGTTGTTGCTCTTACCGAAGGCAAAGAGCCACCAAACATTTATAAAAATATCTCAAAAGTACTGCAAGTTTCTTCCACATTATACATCTGAGCATTTAACCAGGAAAAGCACTTGTTTTTCTCTGAAGGAAAAAATGACACTTGATTTTAGCTCTGTCTAGACTGATGTTACTAGAGCCGGCTATAGTCTCAAGCCTCAAGTGGGTTCACTGCACTTCATTTGCAGCACGTGGGGGTGCAACAGCTACACCAAAACCCTTTGCGCCTTCTCACTCCAGGCTCTTCTAGCATGCATGTCACCTTGTTCACTCCCACGTCGCTCCAGCACACTTTGTGTAAAGGGCAGGCTTCAGCTTTGCCACATATGCACCACCCATCCAGGCTGCTGTTGGAGGGGTTCCAGAACAAGCCTGTGGACAGAAGACTGAATTCAAGCCATCCTGGCCCTTCATAAACGTAACCAAGAAGTGTAGGTCTTGGATGTTCCAATCCCTCCACAGGGCTGTTCTTACTCCTTCTTTTCTCCATCCTCCCCTACCAAGGGCTTGAGATAATTCCTATGGAAAAAACTTCTCATTCCCTGTCTTGATGTGCCTTTGTCCTACCAAAACGAGCTGCAAACCCAAGAGTAATGCTCCAGAGCAATGGGGTGCTACAGCATTAAAATCTCCCACTGACAAAGAAAGGGTCCATCAGACGAGGACAGGAAGTCCATGGCTCTCTGCAGTCCAGAGTTTCTCCTCTAACCCTTCTGAGATGCTCCCTGAGAGCTGCCCATGCCCCCTCTGCTCCCAGAGTGACAGCACTGCTGGTAGAAAACTGTAGGCCTTGAGAACAAAACCAAAGTGTCACAAGCCCTGAATATCCCTGAAAAAGAGAGAAAGAACATAGACCTTGAGCAGTTCAAACATTTTCATGCTCACTCACCCCACTGAAAGGCCAGTCTGTCTTCAAATGGAAATGGTGCAAGTAAAAATAACAATAAGGGGCAGAGACATGAAAAAAAGAAACCATGAATCAGAGCTTTGATCACACAGACTCTCCTGCCTCCATAGAAGTGATGTCCCACTAATCCCCGCAGGGCATAGCTCAGCTCAGTGCACAGCTGTGCATACATTTGTGTTCAGATGAATCTCACCAAGCCTTAGAAAAATCAGTTGTACTGCCCATGGCTTACAAATATTTGTGTACCAGGTCAACAACGCCAACTTTAAATATTCCATCTTGGCCTGGGTTTGTTTGTTTATGTAATATTTTATCAGCATGTTCTTCATGAAATAGAAGGAACTTTATGCTTTCATTTCTTCACAGGCAGCAGGCTGCAGAACACTGAATTTAAGAAGTCCAAAACATCTTTTTCAGCTCTTTATTGAAGACGTCATTGGACCTCTTTATAGACAAAGAGAATATTAAACTGGAGCCACTTCTTTGCTCCACTGAATTTTGATATTGCCCTGTGTTTGCGCCAGCTGGGACATCTTCTAGAAAGTAGTCCTGGATTTATTAGTGGTTCTCAAAACCTCCCACTGAAAAACAACTTCTATGGTATGACCAGCATGGCAATAGGTCTGAAGGTAAATGCAGGTTTTGGACCCTATTGGTTTCTAATATTCAGCTTTAAGAATCAGATTACGTGTTTGTTCAATAGCAATAAACTTCCAGAGTTTTATAGAGTCATAAAAACACTACAACTGCTTCCATTTATGGCCTGTATATAATTTACTTGGGTAGGTTTCCTCTCTAATGGTGCAGCACAAGTGATTTGAGTTCTATTAGCTGGAAACAGTACATCTACATTTGCAGAACTCTCATAAATAATTCTGCCCGATGGACGGCATCCCATCCAGACTACTGTGTAAGGAAAGGGAGGAGGGGCTGGCAGGGGAATAGGGGAAGGAGAGGAAGGGAGAGAGGGTAGGAATAAAAAAGAAGGCCATTAAGATACACAAATTAGGAATTCAGGGATCTTCTTTTTGCTGGCGGTATCAAAATCCCATTTTCCTGCTTAATTTGTGCGATGCTTTGAGCTTGAAATGTAACCACAGTTCATGCTAGACTGCAGGCTGAACTCATTCTGAGCCTTGCAAAGGCATTCGTTTGAAACGACATCTCCCAGGACACAAAGAATTCCTGAGCACTCAGAGATGCACTCAGCTCACTGGAAGCTTTAGAGCAATAAATGAAATGTTAGACTGACTTGCAGCTAAATGAATTATTTGGTCTCAGGTACAAGAACAGGAGAGCTGTATCTCATGTTTAAGAACCTTCAGCCATAGCAGGGAAGTGGGCTGGGGGGTCACCCTGCAGCAAGAGAGAGGATGTATAGTGCAAACACCCACGACAGAGGCAACACCATCTTTTATCTCTATATAGCACTTAATGGTTAAATTACTGAGTTAGGATACTGGTCGTAAGTGGGGCTGTCTGCCATCTATCACTATAAATGACATTAGAGGTAATGACACTTGATTTTAGCAAGAAAACAAATCAATTAAATAACATCAAGTCCTTTTCAACAGAATTATAAAACAAAGGGTTAGCCATCGTGGGTCACACTTCTTTAATGCATAACTGGAGGATACTCAAGGATAATGAAGAAGTGGTATAGATTTGCTATTATTTAGACTATTTGTCATGTGACTGCAACATGAAGTTCAGTGCTTTGATACCACTTCTTTAATATATATCAGGAGAAAATCACACTGGCTCTTAGACGCTGCTGTCTGGCTCTGGCTAATGACTTCAGAAGCCCCCATGCCTATTCGACCTAGCAAAACAATGTCTCAGAGTCCATATGGCGGTTCTTTAAAATACACTGCATGAGTAAATAACAAGGACCAAAAAGGAAAATGTAAGTTAGAGGATACTAGAATAAGATTGAAGTGTTCATGAGTAAATTCAGACTAGAAGGTAGAAAAAAACCCAAACATTGCATTATGGAATTATATTCTGGAATGACTTTCCAAACAGTGCAGTAGGGGCAAGAAGCTTAAATTATTTTAAGGTGAAAAAAAATCTAGGAAAGCTTATAAAGCAGAATATGGGTCAGCCTAGAGCAATAAATGAAATGAGCCATATGAGTTCTTATGTGATTCACCTTGCCACTGGACTACAGGAAAGTGGAGGCTGGAAGGAGGCTTGGTTGTTGTTCAGTGATTGTATTTATTTGTTTTGTATTTATTCTGTATGGTATACATAGCGAACTGAGCTGTCCTGACAGACAGCTTTGTAACCCTCTCTACTCTTATAAGAGTAAAGCTTGTGTAATGGAAAAAGGATTTATTTCAAGGGAATTTTATGTCAAAAATGGAATCAGACAAGGACTTGTGAACTTGTACCTACTTTGTTCAGCCTTCTGTGCTCAGGACTGCTGGCCTTAACTTTCCTGGATGATGAAAAAGAGTACCTGCCTGCTAACGGCAATTGTTACATGCTACAAAGCCCTAATTCTTTCATAACCACAAGCATGTCT
>VZTO01004544.1:227106-258982 GCA_013400615.1 Syrrhaptes paradoxus
ATAAGAGTAAAGCTTGTGTAATGGAAAAAGGATTTATTTCAAGGGAATTTTATGTCAAAAATGGAATCAGACAAGGACTTGTGAACTTGTACCTACTTTGTTCAGCCTTCTGTGCTCAGGACTGCTGGCCTTAACTTTCCTGGATGATGAAAAAAAGTACCTGCCTGCTAACGGCAATTGTTACATGCTACAAAGCCCTAATTCTTTCATAACCACAAGCATGTCTACTATCAGGAGCAAGAGGTCATTTTATTGCTATTCCAAGATAGCCTAACAGTGAATGGAATTAGCTGAAAGAAACTGATAAACTAACACATATTGGTAGCATTCTCTCTCAGCTTTATTTACTCAGGTGTATTGGATAAATTTTACATTACAGCATGAGGCCACATGAAACGGAAAAATCAGTCAGAGCAACTGCAAGAGGAAAACCGATTCTCACTTTGGTTGCATCCAGTGCAACCAATGCACAGTACTGGACTGAAATGTTACTGTGGAAAGCCCTCTACAATAGTCATATAGTGTTCAGCACCTATGTTGGAATAACAAAAACAAAGAAAACCATTGTAATATGTTTAACTTCAAAAATGGGCACTCAACTAAAATTATTCTTTATTATATCTCTTGTATTAAAAAGAGAATAAAAGGAACAGTCAGAAGAGTAAAATCCTTGTCTATGGTGTAGAAACCAGAGATATCACACTGGGGCTCTGAGCAAATGCATGTCACTAGCCCAAAGGATTTTAGAAAGATCAAGAGAAGCCAGCAAGACTAAACAGAGAGGCAAAAAGAGCAGGAAATACAAAAGGATAATGAAGATTTAGAGAAATAAGTGCACAGCAGAGAACTAACACGATTTTTGCAGCTGTTTTTACCATGGAAGAGGTCAAGAAGGCTCCTGCACAGCTACTCTTTCTTTATGAGGGGACACATCAGAGGATCGTTCTCATATTGAAGGAGATCATGAAGCATATCAAAGGGTATTATAACAGATCACCAAGACCAAAGGATATTCTTCCAAGAGTACCTGAGGAACTCCACTGTGAAATTGATGAATTAATAACTGGTGTGCAAGCTGAAATGTAAAAATGTCTCAATGTCAGGACACTTGAAAGTGGCTAATGTGTTTTCAATTTTTAAAGAGGATCATATGTAAGATTCAGGAAATTACAGACTGGTAGCACATCTGTACCAGGCTAATTGATAGAATTTGTAATATAAAGGAGGATCCGTGGATAAATAAAGTGTAATGCAAAAGAGTCCATGCAGTTCTGTAAAGCGAAATAATGCTTTACAGCCTAGTGTAGCTGTTTGAAGAAGTCAATAGACATAGGGATAAGGGTGATCCAACAGAACTGTATCTCATCTGATAGTGTATTTGCATTTCTGAAGGCATTTTACAAAGTCTTTCACCAAAAAATCTTAAAGAAGTTAAGCTACCATGGAATGAGAGGGAAGGTCCTCACACAAATAAATAATTGTTTAAAAGTAAGCACAGATTTGTAGTTAAATGATCAACATTCACAGGTAAGGATAGTAGCCAATTAAATTAGCTTAGTGAATTAAATTTGTGAAAAAAATGTTAGAAATTATTATGACAGGAAAAGACTGAGTGTCACTGTGACAGCAAGCACGTCTGCGACGCAAGCACCTGCTGACCACTTTGTGCGGTTCTGATCCCCATGTCAAAAAGGATACACCAGAACTTGAAAAAAAGAGAAAACAGCAGCAGATATGATGAAAGTGATTTCTCCTCAAGAACAGCCACATACACTATGATTCTTCATCCTGAAAGAAAGATATCTGGATGGGGGAAGGCAACGGGAGAGGTGGGGTAGATATCTACAAAAGGATGAGATGAAGGGAATGGCCAACTAGGGACTAATAGCAACGATTGTTAATTTTCTCTTCCATAGCCAGTTACACTCAGCTATCAGATGGCAGGCTCAAAACAAACACAAGGAAGTAGGTTTTCCATGTAGTACAGAGATACTCTGTGAAATTTGCCACAGGTAGTTGTGCACGATGGAAAGCCTACTTGTGTTCAAAATGAGATTGGACAGGTTCATGCTCCACAGAGGGCTGTGAAATACTAAGGTACCACCTTGGTCTCAGTAGTTCTAGAGCCTCAGGTAACCAGAGGCTTGGTCCACTGTTACACCCATTCTTTAGTGTCCATCGAACACCAACTAGGAAAGAGAGGACTCACTGTTAGACCGTTCTGAAACACTCAGGTTCTTGTAGTAGGTGTTTATCAGCAGAAAATGATGCTCTTGAGAGCAAGTTTGTTTGTCACCACTGTCAAAATCAAGTCAGGAATGAACCAAGTGTTTGTACCCAGAACACACTGTTACCTATTTGCTGTCTTTTGTGGGTCCAGGTTTTGGACAATGCCTGTTACGCAAGAAGCTGAGGAGTTTAAACAGCACTGAGCACAGCAGGGGAGGAAGGTGTCTACCCCATAAATACGTGGCAAAGCACTGAGGAAAATGTCTTGCAACAGCCTTACTGATCAGACTTCTCTGCAACAGCCTCGTAATAGCAAAGATTTGAGGTTCTCCAGCAGGTCCTTTACAGACAGGTTGCTTGACATAAAAATCCACTTGGAGAAAAATCCTCCAAGTGGATACTAGTTTAACAACACCCTGTAAACTGTCTTTAATGCCTTCAATGATATGGACTAGAAAAAGCTTTAGATCAAGACATTTGAGTTAAATCTATTTATGATGCTCTCATCTCCTTTAAGGCAAAATTACCCATACCAGCTGGGAGTCCATAGAGAATAAATGGCTACATGACACCAAAGAAATGATCTCCATCAGCTGTGATGGACTAACCTTTATTGTTTGAATCCTCTACTTCGGAACTTCTTTGGTTGCCTGCCAAGTTCATGAGGCAGTAATCTTCTCTTGATTCATAACCTGACTCCTGAGAGTATATGCTTTCCTTCTGCTTTCCTCTGTAGCACTGGAGGCTTGGCAGAGAGACACACAGGCAAGCAAGCAAGTTTGGCAGTAAACCTGCTCTAAGATAGCACTTAGAGCAGCATTAACAACTTTCATTTCAAAGTTCAGCATTTCTTGCTCTCAGGTTCAGGGTAAAAATCTTTGCCATGGAGCTTGTTAGAATCTTCCTTGAGATTTTAACCCTGGGCACTGTCTGGTGGCTTTTTCTCCCTTCTGCTGGTCTGCAGGTTATGGCCCACACCTACAGGTCTTAAGAAAATAGCTTGCAAGAGTTTCCCGGCTACAGAGGGGATTTAGGACATTAGCCAGTCCTCTCATCTGCTCTAATCTCTTCCTGGAGTCCAATCTAGCTGTGGCTTTTATTTTCTTGCTTTAGAGTACTGGGCAATGTTTCATGGTTTGTGAAGCAGTATGTGACAGGAGCATACCAAGGACTCTTCTCAACTCATACACAGTTGCCTGAGACAACAGGAATTGGCCCTTTGAGCCAAGCTCTCTTTTCAGCCAACACCCTGACAGTAGCAATGAGCAGATCAATGGAAGCTCTTGCTCTGAGTTATGTGATCATTAAAGACATATTAGTATCTGCTGATCATTTATCCCTTTTCACTCCTACAAGAATTCTTAATGAGGAAGAATTTCTAAATCAAGATATTAATATGCAATAGAAATTGCATACTAAAGCCCTGCAAACGATACTGTTAATCTTGGCTGGGATTCCCCTGTTGAGACATTTCTGCCAATTGCTGCCTCTAAACCAGCCCTGGTGTCCTGGAGGTACGTTTGCCTTATTTCATTATTAAGGACCTCAGCACATTGACGTATGAACAGGTACAAAAAAAATACATCAAAAACTTTGGCAAGCATGAAGAGAAGTCAGGCACCCGTGGCAACCCTCTGTACAACATCATGACAAGCCCCCAGAGTGGCCCATTAGCATTACTGTCACTACATCAGCAATGGGTGCAGTTCTGAGAGGTTACACAGGAGCCCTTGTCAAGGAGTACAAGCCCCTGCGCTGTCTGCCGTGCAAGTATTCAACACAAAAATTACCTCTTTGCCACTCAACATACAAGATTTCAATGTGATCTACCAAGTGCAGTAACAAAAAGACTTGTGTGTGATCTTCAGACAGATAAACAAGGGATTAGTTAGTTATTTTACATCTTACAAGGCAATGGTGGGACTAATGTTGGAATAGTGCATTTAGTCAAGTGAAAAATTGAAGATTGTACAGTGAACAGCAATACAATTATCTGAAGGCTGGAAAATGAGTTTTTATGAAACACTGAAGGAGTTCAATACATTCTGACTATCAAAAAAAATAGACAAGACTGAGAAATGACTTGCTATATGGTGTGTAAACAGCCTCTGAAGGAAGGAAATTAAATATGCTCTACAAAGTACCAGAGGAAGTGACTATCATCTGGAAGGTAAAGTTGCACAAATTCAAATGAGAAATAAAAGTATTAACAATTGGGAGAGCCTCCCGATGGGCCAGAAGTGCAGACCCTGCCTCATTAAATAAAATCCAGATGCTGTTCTGGATGATGCTTTGGTTGACACAAGTTATCAGACTCACTCCACAGCTAACTGGAAAAAAATCTCTCAGTATGTAAAATCAGACTAAATACCATAATGATTCTTTCAAGGCAAAAGCTACGCATTTTATATCAAAATGTTATCTTCAAGGAATACTAACATAGCTCATTTAAGAAGACAGCACTTACCAGAACTGGAGTATTATTCTCTATCACATCATCTCAGTCCTCTTGAGCACATGCATGAGCTTTAATGAGATAATCAATCTGCTCTCTCTTTCCCAAGCTGTTGTTTTTTTCCTGAAATTTTGTTTCTTTTCTTCGAGGGCAGTGACAGGTTTGCTGCCATTGGAGTGAATCAGGGTCATGCCACTTAAAGTCTTCCACTGCTTATTCCCCTGGCAGCATCTTCAATTTCTGCCCAGTAGGAAATTCTAGTATTTCAGCTTCTTTTTCTATCTCATTTAGGGACTGAGTTTTAAAAAGCAGATTTGTTTTGAATGAAATATTGCAGATGCACATGAACTGCAAATGCAGAAATATTTTGGATGTGGCTGATGAAAGTAAACTTTACAGCATTCGTGCTGCAGAATATTTCTTTCCATTTGATTGAACTATTCAAAAATATTTTCCACTATTCTGTTCAACGTAACTTAATTTTCTTTTGTTTTTTCACTATCTTGTGGAGGATGAAGTATATTGTCCTCTGTGCAGCACAGCTTGTAGGGGAGAACGAGGAACCTCACTCCACTACCATAAGCAACAATTGTACTACAAAAGATAAATGTAACTTTATAATAAGTGAGTCAAAAGCAATTCTTTTGGAAGTAAATCTTTCTTTCAGCCAAAAATATTTTCTCCTGCCAGAGACTTTGACTTTGTGGAAACAACCCTTGAGCTGAGATTTATCTGCCCTCACTTACTGGCACATCTGAAGTTAGATGCTTAATGCTGCAGTGCTCATCCTAGGACTTCTCACAGCTGACAGAAGGTAGAACCTTCCAGAAGGGGTTTCACTCCTTTCCAGAACAGCCACTCTGGTAGGTCTCAGGAGCCACCCTATGAAGGTATTTCCAGCTCTCTCTGTAATGGTACTCTTGTTTCATTGCCAAAACACAGCAAACTACCTCATCTTTACATAAAACGGAGCAATGGCATGTGGTCTCCAAAGGCAGAATTTAAGCAGAACTGGCTAAATCCACTTGTCGCTGGCTGTGAAAGGAACCTGTGCAGACAAGGTCAAGACAAAGCTGATCTGTAGATGTTTAAACCAACAGGTGACTTTGATAGAAGGTGAGCACTGAAAAAAAAGCTTAATAGAAGGTGAATTTGGTTAATAAAAGTTTAATATAAGGTTGAGGAATGTTCCTTGAGCATTATCTGGGAACTCTGCAGCAGGAGCTGAGACTGGCCCTCCATGGTAACAGTCTTCCACCATGACCTCGAAATGTCCACCGCTGGTCTCACTCACTCACCCAGCTCCCAGCTTCTGCAAAACTAAGGCTGCATGATTGCTTGGGATTTTTTATTTATTTATAAAAAGTATGGGATTCACCTATGAAAGTGAATCCAAAACTATTTGTCTAACTCTCAGATATTTGCCTTGGGATCCCTTATTCTACATGGCAGGCACATTAAGGGTAAGATATCACATCTGGGTTTGATTCCTATTTTAGGGTGAGATGAATCCTGCCTTAAGCCCCGCTGACACTATCACCTGCCTCTCTGCTGACTGTAAGCACCTACGGTAAGATTAAGCCTGTGCAGGTAGATACTTCTGCAAGGGCAAAAGCAGGAACAACACGGGTACAAACAACATCACTGTGACTTGCTCTGGAAACACAGTTGACTAAAAATGTCTAAGTGCTCAAGAAAGTCAGAGAATCAAAATGTAAACCAAAAATTAGTTGAGACCTTGGATTATTTTTACTTCCATACTTATGTGTGCATCACTTCCACCTTGATAAAATAAAGGCATTAGTACCGATTCACCCCTCAGCTGTATTATGAAGATATATTAATTAAATTTGGTAAAGAAGGAAGATTCTGTGGAATGGCACAAGAGAAAAACCCAGTAAGAAATTAATAATTCTGTATTCAGTGCTGTATGCAGTAAATAATGCATTGAGCCACACACCGAACGATGAGACTAAATGAAATATTGAAGAGTTGCTCTTTCAGTGAGCAAGTCTATTCTGTGCACTGAGCGAGGCAGGGGTTCTGTCTAAAGAGAAGAAGTGATCACATATTTAAGGCTGTATTACAATGCATACACACAGGAAGACTAAATGAAGGTTTTGCAGATATCCTTACTTGGATGCTTCCTACTTTTTGAGTCCTTGACTTTGTGACCTTGAAAATGGTTTTGTAAAATATTATTGGGCTTTTTTTTTCTGTATTTCACAGTTTTGTTTAAATTTTTTGAGTAGGTATCAGACACCTGTTTTACAGCTGGTAGCAGAGACAGGTAATCCCTAGTTGGGACTTGCAGGACAGCTTGAAAACTTGAGCTAGCTGAGGAGTATATAAAATCGGACAAGAGAGTGACGTAGGTCAGACAGAGAAGTGATCTTATTCTTTGTACTACATATAGACCACTATTCTTTCCACCCTAGTCCAGCATCAGTGACAAACAGAGGCTTGAAAGCCACTGAAACATAGCACAGAACCACCCAAATTCTTAATCACACGTACACTTACTTTTTGTCTTAAATATACATAGCCATGTTTCCAACTGTACACAAAGCCTGATATGCCATAAGACTGAATTTTTTCTTTGTAGTTCTGTAGGCACCAGGGCTCCAGGATATGTTCATTTTTAAAACAAGTGCAAGGCTAATGCGTGTTTGTGGAACTAACACATTGGATGGGCTCAGTACTAATCTGAATGCAATTTATATGAATAACCAGACTACATATACAGGGAACTACACATTCTTCTGCCTTCGCATTCCCAGGTGATAAATGCTTTTACATGCCTCAGAGATATCTCTTCATTTTTTAAGATAAATAAAGGTTTATGAAGAAACGTCAGTTTTACATTAAAAACTCTATTTTTCCTTTTTGTCATTACTGTATTTGCACTTCAACTTTGCATTAAACCCCTGCATTACCATACATGGCACATCACTCATCGTCCCACACATCTCATGCGCAGTCAGAAAAGCAAGAATCCTCTCTGCCTTCTGCATTTCTCCTCCTCTCTCCCTTCTGCATTTTCCCATGTTCTCCTGTGTATGCTTGCTCATCTCCCAGTTCTTACCCCATTCTTCATTGCCTTCCCCCTTCATATTCTTCCAATCCTCTACAGGTGCCATGCAAACCCACAGTGGACACACATCCATTGCCTTCTGGCTGCCACTTGATCCCACTTGGAAACCTCTGTGATGTACCAGCATTGGTGTCAGGACCCTTGGCTGTACCCGAGCTGTATGAAGAGATCCTGGTGTTAAAGACAAAGAAGAAGGAGTGGTTGTTCTTCCTCTTGTGTCTGTAGAGGATTCAGGTGTGCATAGGTGTCCTGCCCCTCCTCCCTCAGCTACTCTGCCATCTCATCTATCTCCACCTGCCACCTGCCCGCTCTTGCTGAGCTGTAAGGACGGCGTCTCCACTGCTGGCCTTCCACTGATCAGCATCTGTCTAGACTGTGATGGGGCAGGTAGATCCAGCCTTCAGCTTTGCTGTTCAAAACAAAAGAGCCTCCACAGGGTATTATTCCACCAGGTTGACTTGAAGTCAGGCTCTGGGATGCACCTGGAGAGACTGATCCGTGGCCCACAGAGGAGGCAGAAGACATAGGATGGATGCTACCCCCCACCTCTTCCTGTTTCGGAGACATGGCTGAGCCAGGAGGTCACATTGACACTATTGGTTTGCTTCTGCTTGCATTTTGCTCCTCATCCCTGATTCCCCAAATATCCACATACTGGTTCATCTCAACTTTGTGCTGTCCTCGCCCCCTCAGGGATATCTTTGCCTATCCCTTTCGTACCACCACCATGGTCTCAGTCACTGGTTACACAAATACAGCTCTGCAGGACCTCATCATCCTTGAGGTGATGTGTAGGGAAGGATGTTTTAGTAGTTTGGAAATTGGCACGATGTCCAGCAGCCTGAGTGCATTTCTTCTCCACATCAAAAATATTTCCTATAACCCTGGACAAAGAGATTCAAGCAAGACTGACTAGAGAACCTTATCATTTCCAGTGATAAGTGAATAGTCTGACCTAGCTGATGAGTTGCTAAATGGGTGAATGAGCTAAAGTCCAGACCCAAGTAAACATGACTGTGTCTCAGTTTCCCATTCCATGGAAACAAGTTTTACAGCTCTGCTATGGGGGAGCAGCGGAAGTTTAGCTGTGAGGTAGCCAGCAGGACAGACCAAGATAGATGATCCACACTGAAATACATAACCATTAATTTAAAAAAGAAAAATATCACATACTCATTATTTTTCCTATCATGTTTCTTTCCCTATACACATTCATAAATAGAAATGAAAGAACAACTAATGTGCCTTTAGTTACTGTGTTTGTCTGTTTTCCAATCGTAATTCATGACCTGCTTCAACAAACAGGAGAACAAACATATTTGCTTTTGATAAATTAAAATGGTTTGGTGCGTTTCTTTATTACATTCCTTCCTTTTGCCTTTTTTTTTTTCTATAGTGTTTTCCGTACAGAGATTCTCTTTGCTCGCTCTACTGCAGTGGCCACATGCTCAGTCTAATCCTGGTGTCTGTTACACCACAGCAGTGTCAGAGTAACTCCCCTGCAGTGGATTCAGACTGAGATCCTAATCTGGTGTTTAGCATCTGAAAATGAGCAAGACTATGACTGGCAAGAAGAATGTGAGTCTGTGATGAACCAAGGGGAGAAAGGAAGAACGATCTCCACCTGTGATGTTCCAGCAGGCTGGACAGCCCATCTACCCAGGACTCAAGGGCATGACTCATCCAGCAGCTGAACAACCTGATCAGAGGTCTGGAGCACCTCCCCTATGAGGACAGGCTGAGAGAGTTGGGGGTGTGCAGCCTGGAGAAGAGAAGGCTCCGGGGAGACCTTCCAGCACCTTTCAGTGCTGAAAGGGGGCTACAGGAGAGATGGGGGGGCTCTGGATCAGGGGGTGCAGGGACAGGACGAGGGGTGATGGTTTTAAGCTGAAAGAGGGGAGATGGAGATGAGATCTGGGGAAGAAATGTTTCCCTGTGCGGGGGGTGAGGCAGTNCCGTCCAAAACCCTCAGTGCAAAACCTATCAAAGGATCTGAGCAAGAACTCCATGTCATGCAAAGCAGCTCAGGACAGAGATGTATGGCACAGGCAGGGTCCAGTGCCTTGGCTGAGTGATCCAGACTAACAGGATGCATGGTGCAGGTGAGGAGGTGGGTCTCCAGTACTCAGAAGCTTTGTTTGTGAGAGGTGGAAGAGCCTGGGGTGATCAGTATTCAGTGCAGAAAGAGCATTTATTGGAGATTTTATGTTGGATGGAGACAGAGGAAATGATCTACATTGTGGGCGCTCGGGAGGGGATTAATTTCTCCTCATTTAAACTGTGTATCAGGAAGTCATCTACAGCTAAAGTAGTCTGTTGGCTGCCTCGAGATCCAAGTAGGGAAACAGGCATTTTTAGGATGTGAGCCAGCTGCTTCAGATCCCTCCTCTAGGTTGAGCTCCAAAGCCCACAGCTCTTACCATGTCTCCTCTGGCCGGCGTGACTCCCTTGGAGACACCTGCACTTACTGAGGTGCATCCCACCCTCAGGTCCCCGTGCAAAGGCAGCTCACAGGAACAGTGAGGATTTCTGTCAAGTGAAATCAACACGATTTCATTTTTGATTGTTATAGACAGACACAAGGTGAAGCCTGGGTTCAGAGCCTGTTGTAGCCCCACACTAATTTTTCCACCAAGTCTAGAGCAGCGGTGTATAGGAAAACCACTAGCTCCAGAAGTGTGAGAGGGAAAACTAGACACCCTTCCCTGCCAAAAATTTCTGTGCTAGACTGTTCTTTTTGCATCAGGGACTTATTTTTTATTAAGCAGGTGTAATTCCAGAACCATTTCTTCAGTAAGATTAATCTTACAGAGCAAGATGGAAATAGAGTCTTCTCCTGTAGCTGGAATTGGCATTATCTGCGACTGATCACCAGTGACAATGAAGCAAATAATTTCCAGGAGAGAAAGGAAGTACGGGAAGAAGACTTAAGAAAACCATGTGGTTAGAGTGGTTACTTTCTGCCTTCTAATGGCAAAGCACTGAGCCTGTCTTGCCACAGACTGGGTCTTCAGCAGTCCAGACTGATGCTGAGGGGAGTCGTACTGCAGGGGTAATAATGAACGTAGATGCCGCCTAGAACTATGAACCCAAGGTGTAGCAACTCCTAGTCCAGACCCAAGCATGAGGCTGGGTGAAGGTAAGTTGGATTTGTGAAGGAAGTATATTGATACCTGTAAGTTCTCAGAAATGAACAGCTGTTGACCAAATGCCCAAAGGAAGGGCACACAGACATCCCAAGTACGTGTGGCCCAGACTGTGTACATATTTCTCTGATGTTTGTGAGCTCTGATGTTTGTGAGTTAGCACTGAGAACACTTTCCAAGTTGGTCAAAAGCTCACGTATAGTAAAGCAAACCCTATTTGAGGCAACATCCCGAAAGTGACCACAGTCACTCCGGTGACACAGTCCTGAGGAACAGCGGCAGATACACAATATCTCAGCAGAAGGACAAAGGCAGCATTACAGCAGGCTGCAGCGTTTGCTCCTAGAGCCCTGGCAAACTCAGGAGAAGACTGTGCTCTGCCAGGCACCTCCTTGGAGCAGAGCAATTTCATTAGCTTCTTCTGGGAACAGCATCGACTGTAAATCAGTAGGAAGCACCACAGAGAGAGGAAATTGATAAGTGCACCCAAGCGACTGCCCTAAAGTATATCCATTTTTTGCTGGAACTTTCCTCTACTGGATAATGCTCACTTCTTTGGTGGGTATATCAGCATTTTGGGGGGATATATCAGCTTCAGCTAAATTTTTCATTGTTTTCTCAGGTCTGAGATGGCATTTTTGCACCAAGTTTGTACTGTGGAATTACTACTGGCACAGTAGTTAGGACACTCATGCAGGTTAGAAAGGCTGCAAGGCCAAATACTTGCTGCAGCTTTGGTCACCGGCCTGAAACTCAAGAGAATTCACAGGTCCCTGAAACAGAAACAAGACAACTCAGCCCAAAGTGGGACTCAGAATAAGATGGTGCTTCCTGATGCTTCAAACCAACAGGAGCAAGCCATCAGGGCAGAAAGCAAAGAGCCAGCTAGGAAGGTAAAGTGACTGGAAGCTATCCCTTCCTGCCAGTTCTGGACTCATCTTTGCAGAGGACAAGTGGAAGATACAACCAGGGACTGAGGGGCTGGCCAGGTGAGACTTCGCTTGCTGGGCTTGCTGGACAGTGGAGGAGCCATCAGCACAGTTCGGAGATCCCAGGAAGGATTTTGCATCAAGCAGTACTACTGGCCTTCAGGTCTCAGCCTACAATGAGCAGATACAGGACTGATGGCAGAGCATGCCAGCAGAGGGAAGAGCAGAGGTTGATGGAGGAGGAAAAGGCCCTGGGAAGTCTGTGTATGTATGGTTGCACTGTTAGCTACAGCTCTCTGCTGGGGACAAGACCAGGGGAACACTCTTCTCAGCAGAGTGAGGAAGGACAGACCTTGGTTTTCCAGGAACCACCATGATCTCACCAAACACCAGCGAGACTCCCACTGCCGGTCACCAGCTTAGGCAGGATGGAAAAAACTCCATTTCTTTTAATGAAAAAAGAGAAAAATAAATCATAACAGCAATGAACACACTCTCATCTCTAACATATGATTACATTTCAAATGTAATTACGAAAGTTTCCAGAGCATGCAGAGGCATTCAGTCTCACAAAGCAGAGCTAATTTGTTCATAAGCAGATCTGCAAGGCTGCCCAGGCAGAATCCACTCCATATTCAAGGGGATTATGAAATTGGTGGGTGTGAAGGGTTTCTTTGCAAGAGTCTCCACTGCATAGATACAGCAGGCGGCCGAATGAGAGAAAGACAGGTACCACAGGAAAGACAGGCAGGCAAGAGGGACTATTTGCATGATGAAAAAAATCACCACAGTGTCCCCAGCTGGCAGCATTTCAAGAAGGAGAACGGCTACAAAACACTGTACGGCAAACATCTCCAGAAACAGGGAAGCAGCCCTGCAAGGACTGATACCTTGGCAGGGTACATTCATGCTCTCAGTTGGGCTGTGATCTCTAATTCGTGGATCCGTAGGATGTCTGGCAGGATGTGTTCCTGCTGGAGCCCCTTCACTACATCTGGAAGCCACCCAGGAACACAAAACCAATGGAGAGTCAGCATCTCCAGGAAAGCTGGTGCTGTCTCCCCTATGCTGCTTGTACTGCCTAAAAAAAAAAAAAAAAAATAAAAAAAAAAAAAAAGAAAAAAAAGCTGAAAGGTGATGAGGAGCTTTTTAAACTGCATCTCAGCAGTTCCTGACCCTTTGTGTACTCCTAATCTGCTCCCGCCATCAGTGATTCCAGGTGACTTGGCTGATTTTGCATTGGGGCAGAACAACAGAAACGTTTGAAGGGGCAGGGGAAATAAATGTAGAGTGGTTGTTTGGCCCCTGATGACTCTGCTTGCTCACCAGGTCAGTGTCAAATGCAAGGTGATGAGAAGATGCTCCTTTCTGGTTGCTTCTTCCCTGCTGAGCCCCAGTGGCAGCTGTACACTGATCTGGGCACAGAGGCAGCAAGGGATGACAGAGACAATGGGACCTGGCCAAGGCAAAGCACAACTTCAGCAGTCCCAGATGGCTTGTTTGGAGGGGCTTCTGTCCCACCAAATTCAAATATGTGGCTATGCCAAGACAGGAATCTTATCTTTTCTTGTTTTTCTACAGATGAATGCAAGAAAAAAAAACAAACAGTATTTTTTCTTCACCCTTTCACAGAATCACAGAATCATTCAGGTTGGAAAAGACCTCAAGGATCATCAAGTCCAACCATAAACCCACACCACCGAACCCACTAACCCATGTCCTGAAGCACGACATCTACACGTTTCTTTTCACTTTTCCCCTTTTTCCAATCACAGCTTCTTAAAATTTTCTCAACTTTGGAATAGTGAAGGAGCTGTAAAAGAAAAGGGAATTTGTCACAGTGTCACTTTCATGGATTGGAAACATTTGTAAAGTTACAAAGTAGAAAAGGGGGAAAAAGGGCAAAAATCACACTTCATATTCTTCATGAGAGGCAGGAAGAAAAAAAAGAAAAGCCCAAAACCAATGTGGCATGTGTTGAAAATATATCTTGTCAAAACAAGTGTCAGAGTGGAAAAACGGATCTAGCCCAAATTTCTCAAGGAGAAACAACTTCTCTGTTTCCTGCTTTCTCATGAAACCATTTTTCTGTTTCCCAGAGCTCTTTGGTCAGCTCGGAGTCACAGTCCCTCCACGTGCTGCTCAAGCCCCTGCAGGAGGCAGAAGGAAGGAAAATCAGGATCTGCCCAGGACTGCAGGGCTGTGGTGACACCAGGCAGATCTGCAGGAGAACAAAACCTGTGACTTTCCGACAGCCCAGGTGGACAGAGGAGGGACTGTACTGCTACCTGATGGAGGGCAGATGGGATGTAAGAGGCACTGTGGGAGTATCATATTTGTATGAAATACTGCTACAAGTTGGTACCCAAGGGTCATAATGCTTGCAAACATGAGTAGCCAAAGAGCTGTGTTTGGCATGTATGAGATGAAGAACCCCTCAGGAAGCAGGGCTGGGCCAAGGGCCACCAAGCAAGGAAGAAAAGTATGAGATGTCATGCTAAGTGTTTTTGCTCTTGCAGTAAGCACAAGGCAATAGTTTTATGTTCCCTGAGTGTCTCTGCAAATGTGGACTGCTGTATGACAAGCTGTGCTGGACAGCCAGCAGCGCGGGATTCACAGCAGCATTGCAGCTGCTAAAGCTGGTTGTGTTAAGACTGCTGTGAGCAGGAGTCTGGCCCCAGCGCTGCGGTGCCTGGTGATGGGAGCTGAATCAGGGTGTCCCTTCAGAAGTGACAGGTTGGAAAGTTCTTTTAAGGAGCAGAATCCAAGGGCCAAACTCTCCAGAGTCGCAGATAGAGCTAGCAGAGCACAGCTGGGTACGAGGGCAGGAACCGATCACCTTGGAAAGCACTCACAGATGTGGGAGCAGGGGTGGAAGATTGGTGCACATGCAGCATGGCGTTATCCACTGCTGATTCATCAGGCATGCTGATATTCTAGTGTTTCCTCCTTCTCTGCACAAGTTGTCTTGATTTAAATCCCCTTTCAAACTTTCCTGGAGAGAGGGTTAAGTTAAATGACCTTGACCACATGGCTTTGTAGATTCTGCAGGACCCCCAAAGGCAGTGCTTTTTCATGCCAAGCAGCAGAGAGGGTAAAACCCTCCGCAAGAGCCTCCCATGGTGCTGGGTGTGCTTAGATGAGAGGCCATTCCCCTTTCCCTCAGCTCTCCCACCATCTCCTGGGGATGTACCTGCTCAGCTGGTCTGCCACAGGGGCCTGAATTAGACACGTTTACTTTGCCAAGTGACTGAGCAAAAGTTCCTGAGGAAAACTCTGCTATCTCTGAAGTAATTAGACTAATTAGAACAGTGATTATTTGCATGCTCTCCTCTCTGGCTGAGCACTGGAACTCAGCCTATGTCTTAATTTTCCCTCCCTGAATAACACAGGAAGGCAGTGCGGAAAGATGCAGCCCCTTTCTGGCTGGCACAGCAGCTCCCTGACACTAAGACATAAACACATAGTGAGGTGAAATCTCCACCTAGTCTGGGAGCTCTGGAAGCACAAGAGTTTTTCTGGTTCAAGGGAATTTGTGGGCAGTAAGTACAGTGAGCACTGGGCAGGTTCAGCAATGCTCAAAGAACTGCATCTCCCAGGCAGGTCCTGGCGGGTTTTCGTTCCCTACAATGGAGAATGTGTTGGCACAAGAATGAGCCCCCCGAGATGGCCAGGAGGGCAACACGGGGCAGAGAGGCAGGTGCACAAAGCACCGGGGTATGACAGTCCCAGGATGCTGTCACCTGGCATCCTTACACTAAGAGGACAAGTGAAATTGCTCCTGAGTCTCTACTTTCTGCAGGAAATACCAGTGCTGGGTACCAGAGTCTGCTGGGTCTCCTTTGCTGTTTGCTTCTCAAGAACGTTCAGAGGAGCACTCATGTGCACGCAAAAGTGAATTTTGAAATCACCTGCCTGAATATTCATGAGCTATATATTCAACTTATCAAACAGATGTGTGCTAGAGGGGCTTGTGCAGGCATCCAGCCAGGGATAAAGCCACCACCAGCGTATCTGACCGGCCACAGCTCACTGACGTAGCGCAGAGTGGCGAGTGGTTTGGAGAACTGCTGGTGGCTGATAAACAGGACTTAGAGGAGGTGATGAGTTTGTGGAATAATTTTCACCAGTGGACACATCTGAAGGATTTGCGACCTCGTTCCTTACATTCCAAGAGTAGAAAAGGCAGCTATGTTTTTCACATCTGTTATTCATACAGGCTTCATTCCCTCAGCTTCATGCATTGAAATGGCTAAAGCTTGCCCTACACTTTGTAAAAGCTATTTGGCTTTCTTAGCTCCAGATTTCAGGAGTCAGTTATGATTTCAGAAGTGAATGCAGCTGAACAGGAAACATGCAAAACTGCTTGTTTTGTGGCGATATGGGCTGGCTTCTGCCAAACGTTGGCTCTGTCAAGGTATCTCTAACTGAGCCCTGAGGCATGCAAGTCTCCAGTCACATTTGAAAATTTGATTGGTTTCTTTTTGCTTGTGGTCTGTAAAGGTGCTTGCACACTCATGCAAAAAAACACCTATTTGGTCATTGAAATATTATATTTTCTGCTGCTTTCTCATGATGCAAAAGTAGAGGTGAGCACAGCAGCTGTACTTGAGCAGCATTCACTGATGCTTACTGCATCCTACTGCACAATTACTGGCATCAGAGAAGCATCCAAAATACTGCAGTTCTGCTTCCATTAATTTTGTAAGGTATGTGCTCTGTGAGCCAATCCCAACTACAAAAAAAAGTCCTGATCTTTTCAGCAAAGTGAGGAGAAAAATTAACGAGTTGACTTGCAGCTCTCAGCCTTGAAGTAATTGTGTATGACATGCAGACCCCGCCTTGCACAGGTCTGACTCCTAGGAAGGAGAAAGCAAAAATATTACTTTTCAATCTAATCTCATTAATTGATTTCAGAGCCCTGGCCCTTCACTCCACTTGAGATGCTAACAAACCCAATCAAGCTCTGGCTGCTGGTTACAGACGACCTGGTGGGGATAATTACATTAATACAACTGTCAGACTCTGAAAGGACATGGCACAACTTCAGAAATGTTTGAAAGCCTTCTGCATAACAGGTATTGGAGCCCAAACTCAAAGTAAGTCCATGAGCTGTGACCACTTTTCTCAAAGTTTTGCAGAATCTGTTTTAAGCAAAGCAAATTGTCAGACTGGAGTATAAGCTGTCCCACAGTGATGAGCAAGGGACGGCCAGAGAGAAATAACCATCATCCTCATGTCTGCCCTTCCTTTTGTATTCAAAGGAATGCTCAGAGGCCTGGGTTTTAGGTTTCCTTCTTTTCACATGTATGGTGCATCATCCACAGGGAAAGAAATTGTGAGAAAGGTAGGGCAGGAAAACACAACCAAGACTGCCACAGCTACAACTTCAGGGCATCATGTAACAGACATCCAGAGAGCACACAATTCCCAACACCATGTGACACACTCAAAAAGAGAAATTCAAAGACTACAAAGTGCTTCTGTCTAGCAGAAAAAGAAAGGGGAGGCCAAAGGTATTTCTGACATTTTAATCCCACATGCAGAAAGCCAAACTAACAGGTAAACAAAAAATAACAAGGTCCTCCATCAGTCACTGAGGAAAATTATTTCCTGACCGGAATTTTGATCAACAAAACCTTGAGCATGCAAGCCAGACCCATCACAGCCATCTACAAGATTCCTTGGTTTCCTAGGAGCACAGGTACACCATGATTGAGTTTCTGTCCTTTGTTTTTGCCCATTTCCAATGCTCCAGCACTACAAGTGGATATTTCCTACTTGTTAGAATAATGGGAGCTCTTAGCCACTCCTTCATATCTCTCTCAATGCTGCGGAAGCAAAGTGCAGCATCCTGAGCTGTGTTTTACGAGTGGGAAAACAGGCACATCAGATGGATGTGACCTGTCCAAGAGAATCATCCTGCTCAAGAGCAGAGCCCATGTTTCTCATCCTCTAACGGCTAAGCTTGCTCATCCTCTTTTACTAAAAAACAACCCATGTGCCCAGAACATTGTGAGAGTTTCTTCTCTCAAGAGAAAGAGGTTCTCTTTTACAAAGCCATTGTCATCCCCAAAACAAACATTTCCACACTGCATTTACAAGTTCACACTGGTTTTAACAGGGACCTTCAGTTGTTTCCATCACCCTTGCACACATTTACGCATAATATCTACATTACACCCTCCAGTGCCGTGTAAAACCACTGAGCTAACACAGGTACTGGAAGCTGTTTGGTTTCTCAGAAGAGTAAATTAGCTTCTGTAGAGCTCCCTGATGTAGCACTGTGCTAAACATCTTAAGGAATTTCTTGCTTAATTAAGACTTTTAGCAATAAAGCTTGTGAAGGATTAGAAAAAGAACGCAATTAAGCTCTTGAGACACCTAGCTACTAGTTTTCTTAACTTCCATGATATATGCATAAGAGTACTTGACAGCAGCAAAAAGGGTAGGACCTCCGATGCAAGAGAGAAATATTTTATTTCTAAGAAAGGACACACATTTCTGTTAGCATAAAAATAATTGACCTTGTAGTGGTTTGTCTGATATTTTGCAATAGAAGTACAGTGAGTAATAAAAATGTTTTGTTATCAGGCATATCTATAAGACATGAGCAAAGCTTGCCAATGCTTTGTGCAGTGCTGGGATGGGGGTGAGTGACAGCCTTGGTGTTCCAGGTACTCTGTGGTACATATAAGCTGTGGACATCATTTATAAATACATATGCAGACAGGACAGCTTAGGCATAAAAATAACAACTTTGAGACATGGAAAATAAGCTGCTTTCAGACAATGAGTCTGCTGTTCTCTAGGCTTTAAAAATTGAATCTCTTATGTTGTTTGTAATCTTTCAAAAGACAATCACCAAGAAAGTCCATATGGCTTATATCTAACAACGTTTCCCATAATAACCTTGAAAAATTCCAAGGTATTTGACTGGCCTCCCTACTTGATGGTCCAAAACCTAGACTGCTTTTAGTCCTCAACTGAGCTCATTTATAGCCAACTTACTCAGTTCTACTTCAAGTGGCAAATGTCCACCAGCCCAGTTGAGCTTCAAACTTCGAGGGCTGTTTTGATTAGAGTGCTGCACACAGGGTAGTTGCTGCTGTCTAAGTCATGGCCATATGACACCAGCATCAAGAGCTGCCCTCCGTCATTCTCCTGACAGCAGAAAATATTGTGTCACTACAGCATTACACCCATTGCAGCCTCCAAACATCAGACTCATCCCTGCGATTAGACAGGAGATGCCTGTGCACTGAGTGTGCAGTCCAGCTTCCAGTGATGAGGGGAATCACCAAAGAAACAAGCCATCTCTTTGGAGCAGATGTTAGGGGATCATTTCCCTCTCTTGAAGAATTGTGGACTCAGCTTTCACTGGGCAGTTGGAAGCACATCAGTCCCCAGTGGGGCAACCAGCAAGAAAGTGCTCTGGAAAAGCACAAAATGGCTAGACACATCAGCATGGAAAGCCTCCACCAAAGAGGCCCAGGCAAGTCTGGTCAACAACAGGGGCAAGACACTCTCCAGAATATCACCCTTTAAAGCCAGTCCTCAAGGGAAGTGCTCACCCATCTCCAGAGACCTACAACAACACCCTGGACAGATGCATGCCGTAGCAGCACAGCTTCTCAGGGATGCCTGGGCAAACATATGCAGAAGGATTACAAACAGATGTGCTCACTGGGCAACATGTTTCATCCCTGCACTGCCCCAGCCAAGGGAGTAGATGACAAAGGGAGACACTGAGATTTATCCAAGAGAGACTAGTGGGCTTGGCAGCATCCCTGCATAGTTCACCGTGGATCCAGGCTGGGAAGATGGACTCAGGACAGAACGTCCCTTGAAGTATTTATGCCTCCAAGAGCCTGCCAGGAGCTGTCAAACACCACAGATTGTCTCTGGGAAAAAGCTTTTGGGTAGGTACCTTTTAGGAGTCTCAGGCTCCTACCTGGGAATACAGTTCCATCTAAAAAATTAAAATAGCTCTGGCAACTGCCTTGGAGGTCAAGCAGCCACTTTCCAGCCACTCTCCCCCGAGCCGGGAGCGTTGCAGGGGGTTGTTGTGACCAAAGTGCAGGACCCGGCACTTGGCTTTATTGAACCTCAGACAATGGCCTCAGCCCATGGGTCCAGCCTGTCCAGATCCCTCTGCAAACCTCCCGACCCTCCAGGAGACCAACACACCCGCTGGGTTTGGTGTCATCAGCAAACTGACCGAGGGAGCACTCCATCCCCTCACCCAGGCTGGACTGGTGGCTCTCCCACGGCGGCAGGATTGGCTGTGCGGAAGGTCCTGGGCTGCTGGGTGTCACGGCAGCAGCTCAGCTGAGCCCCAGCTGCAGCTTGTGCTGTCCGGCCACTGGGGGCTGGCCGGTGGCCTCCTGCCCAGGAGCCCTCGCAGGAGCCCTCAGTGCAGCCCCCGAGCTCCCTGTTCTGCTGTCCGGAGGTGACCCAGCGGGCTGTGCCTGTACGAGTGCGGTGTGCTCCCTGTCCCCGAGCTGAAGGGGCAGGTCTTGCCAGAGGGGCAAGTGGATGTCTTTGGTCTCTGGAAAAGAAATCTGGAGCATTTCACAGAGAGGAGAAAGCATACCGTCACATAGCAGCTTGCTATGGGAAGCTTTGTTCTAAAATCAGGGTAACCTGCAATATTCCACAGATAAGCACAATGATGGACACCTGGAGAAGGGCCAAACATGGAGCAAGCACGAGGCAGTGGGTAAACCTGATAAAACTCCTGTATGCTTTTTACCAGTTCAAAAGGGACAGGGAATAAACAGAAGGAACTCAGCATCTGAAGTCATGCACAAAAATATGATTTAGTTTTGGAAAGTCACTTTTTTTTCAAAGTCGCACAGATGGGAAAAAGAGTTAGTGCTGCCACAAGGCTGTGTAGGAAGCCCAGAAGGTAAAAAAGTGCAGGAAGACTAAAAGCCTCCAGTAATTATAAATGCTAAAGCAAGTATGAGGCCCTTGTGATACCTCACATTACACCTGTACACTCTCCTATCAGAAAGATCAGGGGGACAAAGTCCTCTGCCCCTCTGCACTGTGGGTGCCACATAGAAACCCCCAAAGCACTGAAACTGGTGATTTCAGGGGTCTTAAAATACCCTCCAAATTCCTGGGCAAAGTATGCAGCAGGGTATACATTTTCCAGAGGTTCTTGTAATGTGAAGGAAATAACTGCATAGAGATGTAGAGAAAGCCACTGGAAGGACACTGTGATCGTGTTTGATCCTCACTAATAAGGGAAGCAGGAGAGAACTTGACGGAAAGTGTGATCAAGAAATGACAGTAGTTAATGATCCTTAGAAGAGCAAGGAAGGAAGAAAGCAAACTGAAGACTCTGAGTTTGAAGGAAACAGACTTCAGAAACTTCAGAGAGCTGATTAGTGTTCATAATAAAAGTAGCTGAACAGAATAGGAAGTTCAGGAGGACTAATAGCTTCTAAAGTCAACTGATAGCAAGGGTGTAAGTTCAATTTATCCCCGAGAAGAAATGCCAGACAAGAACCAGGAATGACCAGCTTGGCTAAATCCGTAGCAGCAAAAACCAAGAAAAAAAAAGTGAAAAGTAGGTCATAATTGCTGAGGAGAATATCATAGAACAGATTACCAGGGACAAAAACAGAGAGATCAAGACTTAAATGAAATGCTGCTAGTAAGGGACATAAGGGGTCAGAAGTACACATACTGCAAGCACTCCAGAAACAGGTCTCAGACCTCGGAAAGCAGCAGCTTACTAGTTAATAGGGAGAGAAAGCTCCTGTTAGAAAAAGGATTAATTGTGATCACTTACAGTAGAGTTCATTCTCTAACAAAGGCATTAGAGTGTTCATAAATGCTTTCAAATCGTCCTGGCCTAACGAAATTCACTCTGCTTCGGCTGGTTCTCAGAGGTCTGTAATCTCAATACAGTTTTGTGGTTTTCTCTGTAGGTAGGATGGGGCAGTTTTCAGAAGGATGAAAAAGGCAGATGAAGTATCTGCTTTTAAACAAGGAAGACAGATGAATCGAAGATTTACAGACTTATCCAGTACCGGAGAAATGAAGATCCAAATACAGAAGCATACAAATTTTGAAAGCCCAGAAGACAAGGAGATAACAAAAGCCAACAGATATGTAAGGAGCATATTATGCCCAGCTAATGCAATTTCCGTCTATGACAGAGTAACAGGCTCTGCAGAGAGGGGAGAAGTAGTAAAGATCATATATCTTGATTCTAGGAAGTCTTCTGTCACAGGCGTATGTGACATTCTCATCAGAAACGTGAGCAAACACAGGCTAGATGAAAGCTCTGCTAGGAAGTTTAAAAGCTGCGCTCAGGGGGCAGCTATCAACAGTTCCCTGTTAGTCTGGAACAGTGATTCAGATGGGATTTTGTGTGCACCTGCCCTGGGTCTGACAGTAGTCAATATTTTCATTACTAGCTTAAATAATGGAATGAAATATGTGATTATTGTGTTTGCACATAAGATGAAAGGGGCTGGAAACATTTTGATAGAAAGAATTAAAATTGAAAGTGTTCTTGACAAATTGGAAAACCACTATGGATTTCAGGAAGGGCATATGCACACTTAAAAACTTAAGGAAAAAAATATTAACTGCTAAAAAAGCTGGAATGAGTGGCTGGAGACAGATACAGAAGCAAAAGAACTGGAAGGCAAGGACTGATGTTGTAACCTCGTGACCAAGATAGGCACCCTGGGGCATGCCTGACCTCTGCAGATGGACCACTATAATTTATAAGACACATGCAATATGTGGTGTGGTCCGCCTGCTTCCTGCAAGACCTCAGCTGCAGCAGCAGACTGTGCTCTGAGCACTGCTGTTAGGAGCACTGTTCCGAGAACACTGTGGAGCTACTGGGAACAGTCCGGGAGCAAGAGCAAGAAGGCTGGAGGCCTGAAAACACGACCTGTGTGAGAAGTGCCCTGATCAACTGTATGTCAATCTGAAGTTTTTCAGTTGATCGAAATGGAAAGTGAAAGGCTAGAGGAACTGAGGTGCCTTCAGTCTTGAGAATGGATAGCTGAGAGCGACGTGACAGTTTGCCTTCAGATGCACAAAGGGTGTTAAAGCACACGTGCCCCTGGCAAAACGCCAACCGACGTGTGTGGCCATGACAAGAGGCAGACACAGACCCACATCCCTTAAGCCCACACAGAGTTGCTGTGGCTCTCCTAATAGTGGTTACAACAGCTACAGATTAGATCGTACTTTCATGCCAGTCTGGCTCTTCGTGTTTCATCCTTGTCACAGGGTGCTGAATTACTCTGTGCTCAGTTCGTACCTCTCTGTTGTCGAGTTTTTCAGGCTTGCTTGCGCCTGCCTCTAAACCTTATTAACATCTTGTCTATACTGTTTATCTGTAGGAGATAACTTCTAAGAGACCTCTTTGGCTAATGTATTAGCAAAACTTTTATATGTGTAAATAATCTCTTCAATGCTCTGAAAAGACTTTCATCCTTTTTTCCAAGTTTTGCATTTCCTGCTCTACATCAGTAGCCCCATGTTGTCAGATGAGCTCCAGTCTTTTCAAGCTCTGGTCCTAGTTCTTCTGTCATTATTTCTAGAAGCCCACAGAGCTTCACCTGCTCATCAGTCATTCACTCTCTCTCCTGTGGCTTGTTATCACTTAACATCCTGTAGCAGTCTTAGCATAACGTTTGCTCTTTTAAAAGAAAAGTACAAGAGTGTATAGAATGTAACATTCCTACACAAGGAATAAAAGAAAGGGAGGTAATCACAAGGGCTTATGAACAGACTCAAAGGTCAGATAGAAAATTTGGGGGCTTCATCTGAGTGGTGAAGGCTTCACTGAAGACATTTGAATCTCAGCTGAAAAACCCATCAGTGCAACTCGGGAACCAGTCACTTAATCCTGATGTCAGCACCAGTGAGACTGGATGAGTCGTTCCGTGTAGGTACTGATCCCTCTCTGCTCGCTTTAAAGGGAGCCCGGGGTGAGCTATTCATAGTCAGTCATCCTCACTGAAGTCATCTGGCATTTGGTTAGCTTAACGATACTGAGAGTCCTACAAGAAGATGTATAGTGTTACGGAAGCTTGCCCATGCTTCTGTCCTGGGGCTCAGTACGTATTTTTCCTCAGTACGTATATTTCCTAGGAGTATTTCCTAGGAGAGCTCAGAGACAAGAGAATAATACAACCAGTGTCCTTTAGATTCTTCTAGTAGAAAGGAATACACATATTTCTTCTTGCTCCAAAACCTTGTCACAAAAGATCTGTTGGTAGAGTCTTGCCTGAAGTAGAAGTGAAGAGGTGTGTAATCCCCCCCAAGTGGGCACACCTTCCTCAAGCAAACAGACAAGTAAAAACACAGTTTAGACCAGCCAGGTAATACTTATGGAAATACAGATGAGACCTAAGACCAGTGGGAAACAGACCAACCAAACATTTTTTTTAATCAGAATTTGCAAATTTCTTGGAGTTAAAATACTCCCTGCAAATGGTTCCAGTTAGAGGAAACAACAGCGGAACCCCTACAGGTTTCAAAGGCTCTCCTTGTTTCTCTTCTGCTTCTCAGTAGGCTGCTGGAATACCAAGGCATCCTCCTTCTGCAGGCTGATGGGAGAATGTGTGCCTGGAAGTCATGGGAGAGCAGCCTCTTTGCCTTATCCAGCATGCTGCAGTGGGCAGGAACACAAAGAATTTCTGGATCTGCTGGTCCCTGGCAGCCTGCAGAATGGTTCTCACCATTATGTCTTGAGGAAAAATTTAATCTCTGTTAGGTTTTTTATTTGGTTACTTTTTTGATGTTGTTGTTCTGAAATGCCAGAATTTGAAATAGCTGCACAAGATCAAATCTCTTTTTTCCATTTGCAGTTTCTTCAAAACAAAATAAACACTTCCAAGATATTTTTGTTGAAGTGTCTGTGTCCATGCTGGAGTTCTTCTCTCACCTGTGTTAGATGAAGCCTGCAGTTTTCCGCACCACAGCTGACATTGCCATGCCAGCCTACCTGCAGGCACAGGGTGCAGAGTAACAGAGGCAGAGGCAGCAGGATCTCAGCTGCTCTCCATGGGGTTTGCCAAACTACTAACCACTAATAATCAGGGCCAGACACTTTCTCTCACACCAAAGGGGTGGGGAACCAGACCCCCAGATGAGTCTGAGCTGAAGAAATGTTTCCTTTGGCCCTAGTCTTTTTTCTCCCTCGGAGTCTAGATGGGACCAGAGCCCTCAGGTGGTCCACGTGACACCCACAGTGGTTTGGTAAAAATGCTCCTTTCCCCTTTTCATGCTGAAAACATCTTTTCCAGGGTTGCTGAAAGGAAAAGTCATTTGTTTTAAGAGGCTGCGAGCCAAAAAATAGAATAAAATTATTTTTCTTTAGGATACTTTGAAGATCCCGAGACAGGGAAAGGAGCTGGCCTCCTGCTGCTGCCTCTTGAAATTGCTCAGCTGCTCTACTGGTGAGGAAAGTCTGGAGTCTCTGCTCCACTTTCTTCTTTGTGATCAGAGTATCTTTTAAGACTTACAACAAATGATGCTGCCAGGAAATATTCTTCTGTTCAGCATCAGGACACTGCTGTTCTGTACAGGAGAACAGAGCTCCCTGTTATTGGTCTGGGGGAATAGCTGATTTTTCAGTTTGACAGCAAAATTGAAAAATCAAGTGGAAGAAAGGCTTTGCTTAGATCATACTGGAATATTATTTTTCCTGCTAAAAATGTTGTTCCATTCAGCATGAAATATTTCATACAATCCTGGATTAAATGTTTTATTTTGTTCACTTGTCAGAAAAGCAAAGAAAGTAAAAGGAGAGAGCATATCATCATCACAAACATCATATCAAGCCCAAGGACTGCAGCCTTTACTACTGGGAGATCCTGTTCTTCCTTCAAAATGTCTTACCTCCCAGGAGGACAGAGCTATCACCCACAATTGCACTTGAAATCCAGTGATGTTCGTTGCTCTGTTCTGCAGTACTGAGTGTAAATGATGAACATCTGTGTATTAAGAAAATGGTCCCATTCTTCATTGTTTGCCGTTTTAAATGCCCTCAGGACATCATTCCAGCTATTGGGATAAGCTGGCACATTAGCAAAGAGCTTACAATTAAAATATAAATGTATTTTAGAATTTTAATTTAAGCACATGAACATTAGAGAATTGATAAGGGAGGAGGGTGTCTGTAATACTTTACCTTTTTTTTTTTCCCAATTTCTTTATAACCACAGGCTTCCATAATAAGCAGAGAGGCATCATCTTACTTAGTGAACTTTTGAACCTCTGTAAATGCAAAATACCTTAAACTATGAGGAAAGAAGATAATATCCTGACTTCCAGTATGAACTTTACACTTAGCTGGGAATTTCAAGGGCAAGAAAGAAGTGAGAGAAATGCCTTTTCTTAATCCTAACTGCCAAAGCAGTAAATCCGTATTCAAGCCAGTTGAACAAGTACGAGGGTAAAGTTTTTAAAGATAGTTAGATAGCTACAGTACATTGATATTGCCCCAACTGACCCAAAATAAATAATCAATAAGGGACAATAACAGCTAGGAACATGAGGGGAAAGATATTGTGATACAATCAAAAGAGAACTGAAAAACTGAGAAGCCTTTAGAAGTACCCCAACAAATGTCAGTGTACATCTCTGTACCTCCAAAAGGGAAAACCTGAACTATTTCTCTGCACCAGGTGTGAGATGCTATTCTCTGTGCTGTAGGAAATGAGTAACTATGGATGTAACTACTATCCTCTGTTCCTAATTCACAACTTGAGAGTAATGGAGATGTCCTTAAAAAAAGAACAAAAATATCACAAAATAGCAGCAGCACTGTCTCAGTGGGACGAGACAGACCAGTGTAGAGGAGTCTTGGAATGTTAAACAAGAAAAACTTATCTTTCCACAGGCAGATGGATAGCACACTTGTGACTGCTGGTACACTGCATTCATCAGGCAACAGCAGAGCATCACTTAGACATCATCCTTGAGGATTTTGTGTGTTTGCCTCCCCCAGCATCACAAACAGCAGCAGCAAACCCTCTTCTGATTATATGACCTTGCACAATGGATGGCCACAGTCAACCAGCAGTGCCAGGAATATAGCTCCAAGGGAGGAAGGGACAAGGTGGCCTCTGCAAGTCCTGGTTGTAGACTTAGAGACTGATCCAGGCTGGAAGGGTTCTCTAGTCCAACCTCCACTGAAGACAGAACAGACTTTGATAAAGATGCTCGTGGACTTATCTAGTGACTCTTGACTAGGCAAAGGTCTCCTGAAGGAATTCCTTTGTGGCTTCTGTCAGCTCCTGGTGTCTGTTCAGAGGAACTAACAGGTTGGAGGAGCTGCTGTGAGCAGTCATCCAGCAGAAAATATCAACAACAGATTCTGCAAAGGTGGACAGCAGGGCATGGCTTACAGCAGAGAGCAGGAATGCACCAGAAGAAGCTTGGGGGACTCTGCTTTTCCCACCTTGACCAAGAGCAGCAGTTATTCAAGAAGAGGTTGCTGCTGGAGCCCAGGAGTGATGTCTCCCATGGGAGCAACACATAAACACTCTTTAAGGTGGGCAGGGAACTCGTTTGCAAAGTGGTTTTTGACAGTCTGCCCTATGGAGGAATGACAAGAGAGTGCAAATAGTGCACTGAAAAAATAAACTTGTTATCAAACAGCTGACAGAACTGGGTTTCCCATGGGCCTGGGTGGAGATGTAAATACAAGCCAGTTCGGTAATTCAGCAGGGACCGACCACAGACATGGACTGTTACGTCAGCCTTATTCCCTGCCTGCTATCAGGTCAGCCCTTTGCACTGAGCCCAGGTGAGAGAACAGATATAAACAGGTCTGTGATATCAAGGACCTTTGCCACCTGCTGGGGAAAATAATTTTCCATACTTAGCTGCTTCTTAGGGATAGTATTTGAGCCCAGAAGCATAGAGAGAAAGCATTTGCTTCACTGGGCTGCAGCAAAAAAATGAGTTCCTGACAATATCGATGGAAGATGCTTTTCTTCTTGGAAAACTGCCCTGTGAGTGAGGATACACTGCAAAGGGAGGGAAAAAACCCTCGTCGATAAGGCAACGAGCTTTTGCTCTCTACCAGCCACGATGCAGCCTCAGAATCCAGGGAACAGCACAGGCTGCCGAGCAATTTCAGACTAATACACAAACCATAAGGATAAGCCAACATGTGGACCTTACATTCTGCCATGGTTTAGCAGAGCTTAATTGGATCATCCATTTTTGCAATATTAACATATCGAGGCTGCTGTTAATCCCTCGGGAAGTCCTGTGTGTTGCAGATTAAAGCACTTTTCACAATCTGCATCATATGGTTGGCTAAACAATGTTAAGAAACTAAGTCTCCAAACACTTAACTGCTAATTTAATGCAATTTCACAAAGTATGTGGGTGCTGTTGAGACGCATGAACCCACAAGTAAATTCATCAGGATAATCTACCCAAAATAATCTAAATGTGCCAGGGGATGCCTTAGTTCAGTTTAAAATACTGCTTTTTACTGCAGCTGGAAGTGCATTATTGAGATTTATTCTAACAGAAAGAAAAAAAGTCTTTGAAGTATTGGTCCTTTTCTCAAAGAGTACATACACTGTTCAGAACAGGCTGCATTTCCAAGCTGCTTCTGGATTCTAACCAATGACTGCGTTCCTCAGACCTACATTCTCAGCATAACCAATTCTTTATTTAAAAATGGTGTCTGGATCCAGATTCTCCCCAGTTCAGATGTGTGGATCTGACTCTTGGATGTTGTCTGTTCATTGTCAGACAACAGCAGAAGTTCAGGACACACTCCAGTGTGAGACAGATTGGACAAGTCATCAGACAGTATTAATTGTCAAGGCTTGATAAAAGTGCAGGGAAGAATGGTGATGAAATTTTCTGTGTGAAATTAAGAAAAAAAAACTCATAAAAGAAAGTTAACAACAAAAATATTTAAAATTATGCATGGAGGAAGGAGATCAATGAGCTGGCCACTGAGGGGAATCCAATACACTCAGAATTTAATTCTAATTACTATAGATTTGTGGCACTAACTAGTCATCTCTCCTCCATCTCAAAATGTATCTTTGCTACAGATAATTACACTATGATAATTGTAAAGATTCCTCATATTATTAACTCATGTTTCATGTCTCTGCAGGGAAAACAGTAGGACAGGAAGCTAATGTCGTGACCATACTGCTTTAAATGTGTAGGGAAAAAAGCCAGAAGTATCACTGATATCCAACAGCCTTGTGTTTGATTGTCCTTAGCATTTTAGACTTATATCTTATAAACCATCAGATGAATCTTTCTCAAGTCAATGTGTCACTAATAAATAAAGGATACAATACCCTCGGCTAATCACTCCATGGCCCTCAGCAGAGCAGAAGAGAAAGATTCCCAGGATGGGACTTCTTCCTGGTGACAGTCACTAAAGAATGCTTCAGGAGAAGAATCCAGTGAGAGATGGATTAAAGATAGGGATTTTCTCCTGTTCAGAATAATTTAAAAAAAAAAATAAAAGGAAATCCTGCTAAGAAATAGAATAGAAGTTGGGTTGGAAGGGACCTTAGAGATTGACTTGTTCCACCCCCCTGCCATGGGCGGGGACACCTCCCACTAGCCCAGGTTGCCCAAAGCCTCATCCAGCCTGGCCTTGAACCCCTCCAGGGATGGGGCATCCACAGCTTCTCTGGGCACCCTGGGCCACTGCCTCACCCCCCGCACAGGGAAACATTTCTTTCTCACATCTCATCTCCATCTCCCCTCTTTCAGCTTAAACCCATTCCCCCTCATCCTGTCCCTGCACGCCCTGACCCAGAGCCCCCCCATCTCTCCTGTAGCCCCCTTTCAGCACTGGAAGGTGCTGGAAGGTCTCCCTGGAGCCTTCTCTTCTCCAGGCTGAACACCCCCAACTCCCTCATAGGGGAGGTGCTCCAGCCTCGGACCATCTCCATGGCTCCTCTGCACCCACTCCAACAGCTCCATGTCCTTCTTGCTTTGGGGGGCCCAGAGCTAGATGCAATTCTCCAGGTGGGGTCTTATGAGAGCAGAGCAGAGGGGGAGAACCACCTCCCTTGACCTGCTGGCCACACTCCTCTTGATGCAGCCAAGGATCTGGTTGTCCTCCTGGGCCGTGAACACACACTGCCGGCTTATGTTCAGTATTTCATCTACCGACACGCCCAAGTCCTTCTCCTCAGGGCTGCTCTCCATCCACTCTCCGCCCAGTCTGTGTTTGTGGTTGGGATTGCCCCAACCCATGTGCAGGACCTTGCATTTGCCTTTGTTGAACTTCACAAGGTTGGCCTGGGCCCACCTCTCCAGCCTGTCCAGGTCCCTCTGGATGACATCCCTTCCCTCCAGCACATCGACTGTACCACACAGCAGAACAGTCAGAAACCAACGGAGAACAGTACAGGGAACAACGTCACACTACTTTGTAAATCCATGGTGTGTTCATTTCTTGAATATTGTCTGCAATCCTGATCTCAGAAAGAGTGTTACAAAACTGGCAAGAAAACATAGAAGAGGGCACCAGAGATGATGAAAGGTACAAAATGACATCTGTGTAAGAAAGAGGTAAATAGACCATGAATCTCCAGCTTGGAAGAGAGGTGGCAGTTGTCATTTCTTCCAAGAAGCATCCTGCAACTATCAGATGGCATGCTGAAAACAAGCAGAAAGAGAGAATATCTCCATACAGTGTGTAAATTGCCTGTGGAACTCACCACACAGTTTTCAGCTTTGGAAAATAACATGTTCAGAAGGGTTTGGACAGTTTAATGGAAGGAAAATAAAGGTCAGCTGGCCCATCCAGGCAAAAGGAGTCCTGAGAACAGCCTCAGATACGGGAAAGACTTTTCCTGGGACCAGACAAAACTATGTGTAGTTTGCAATCCAGGAAACTTAGAAAGTTTCTGGAGTGAGAGCAAGCCTGAAAGAAATAAAACAGAGGGGAGGAAGGAGATTTGTTAGAAGTGTTTTCTGTTCTGTCTCACATCCAGAATTCCCTGGTTTAAAATTGCTCATTGTTCCCCTTTGAGGGTTTTTTTATCTGCTCTCAAAGCCTTTCGGTATTTGGGGCATGCTTGCCTGAAGGAGAAGATTCAGACAGATCCATCTGAAAGCTCTGGTTGACCTGTGTTCCCATTACACACGCCCACTAAATTTTTCAACATCAAGCTTCTTACCTCTCTTCCACTGAACATCCCCAAGGAATAACCCAACCAACAAATAAATCAATCACATTTTAGAATGGTATCTTTGGAGCTTTTAAAATTAGCTTCAGGAGAACCTGGCAGGCCTTCCACTGTTGCTGGAAATGTACTGTATAATCATTCCAAAGGCTCCTGAACAAAGTAGCTGTTTTTACTCAACGTACAGGTTGCACCTGCACCTTCCTTCCTTCTTTGCATCCTTCCAGACACCAACAGTAACTGAATTTGCCAACACCTACAGTGGATCCAAAAGAATCATAGGAGTAGCACAGTTGGGCTGGGGACACATACAAAAAGATGGATGTTGAGAGCACAGTGAATCACTGGATTTTTTTTCCATAAGCATTGAAATTTGGTTAGCAGGTCACAGTCTGACCCCCACCCTTAGCCAATATCTCTTCCAGTCCATGCTGCACTGAAGCCGTTTTGTATGATTATTCAAGGACAAGAATAATCAGGGGACAGCTGAGCTGTGCTGTATCGTCAGCTGGAAACATTATCAGACCTGAACAACAGCCTTAGGAGCCAGGTGATATGTCAGTGTCTCCAAATCGGAAAGAGGGTTTGTTGCAGTCCCACCACAAGCTGCCTCAAAAATAGAGCCACAAAGATGATGAAGGGAATGGAGCATCTCCCTTATGAGGAAGGGCTGAGGGAGCTGGGTCTCTTCAGCTTGGAAAAGAGGAGACTGAGGGGTGACCTAATGAATGTTTATAAATATGTGAAGGGTGAGTGTCAGGAGGATGGAGCCAGGCTCTTCTCTGTGACATCCAGTGACAGGACAAGGGGCAATGGGTTCAAGCTGGAACACAGGAGGTTCC